>JANSVB020000454.1:703323-714601 GCA_025504935.2 Erythroxylum haughtii
TGAGAGATTGATCAAGAAAGGCATTTCTCAATTCTAGATTAAGATGATCTGGAAATATGTGCTGACTATTGCAGGGGTAAGTTGACTAATAAGGAAATTAAGGTCAGCTCATGCTTCTAACTTGTTGAGTCTGATACATAAAGATTTCGGTAGACCTTATACAATTACATTGTGCAATTCTGAAAGTATTCTGACATTTTTTTATGATTATTCCCATCAAAGTCATGTGTTCTTACTTAAAGATTAAAGGTTGAGAACTAGCTGGAAAAATTCATCAAGATAGTCAGATTTGACTGTGGAGAAGAATATCATGACAAACATGATGTTTCAGGACTTTAAAAGGTTCGTTTGCCATATGTATGGATTCAGTTGAAATAGTGACTTAGTTCACTATGCCAAATAGTTTTGAGCAAAATGGTGTGTTGCCGAAAGGCATAACTACACCTTAAAGGACTTAAATAAGTCAATGCAGAGCATGACTAATCTACCTAATTATTTAAAAGTTGAAAAACTCAGTCTTGCGCACATTTGTATAAGGGACTGCCCTACTGAGGTAGGCTAATCCTTATAAAGCAATATTGCTTGCTCGTTCTCCTCATTGCTATTTAGTAAAATATCTCAACCACTTTAGGGCTACAGATTTTACTGTAGAGAAGAACGGATCATAATAGTGGAATCACAAACAACTAAGTTATTGGAATACCATGTCTATGATGATGATGGGCCTTTTGACCCTTCGAACGATAGAAAGGCGGATACTATAATTATCACGTACCCGCTACTCATACAGTTAGATATGGTAGATCTAGATCTTTGTACCGTACCTATATAGGAACAAGAACCCATACCTATACACACAGAGGGTCCTGGGGGTACAAGATCTAATACAGTTAAGTAAATCTACTAGATTGAGACGACCTACTATCCCATCTAATTACATTGTCTGTCAGGTGTACTGAACTATATTATTAGATATATTACGGATCCAATTACTTTTACAGAAGCTGTTTTTGGACCTAATGCAGATATGTAGTGGGATGCGATGAATGACGAGATGTAAGCCATGAAGCATAGTAAAGTTTGGGAGCTAGTTGATTTACATCAGGAACTGCAAACTCGTTAGTTGTAAATAAAGTTTTTTAGACCTAAAAGATTTCAGGATAAAGTTCAATTCGTTAGTTGTAAATAAAGTTTTTTAGACCTAAAAGATTTCAGGATAAAGTTCAATGGTTTATGGGCTCGCTCAATTGCCTAATGGTTCACTCATAGAAAAAGGTTGACTTTGTGTTACCTTTTCTCTTGTATCCTCATAGGATACATTTTGAGTGATTAAGGCAATTGTAGCTTATGATGATATAGAGTTACTTCATATGGCTTTCAAAACCACCTTCCTGAATAGAGACTTTTATAAAGTGGTCTATATAGTACAATCTGAAGGGTCCCAGGACGTAGAAAGTACTGACATATTTTACGAGTTATTCAGATCAATATATGGTTTACAATAAACCTCCTGAAGGTGATACCTTACATTTGATGAGGTTATAACCTCTTTCGGCTTCATGGAAAATAAAGTTAAAAAGATGACTGTAACATGATGTTAAGGGGAGCAAAGTTATCTTCCTATTACTGCATAAGGATGATAAATTGCTTACATCAAATCACTTGACCATGATGTATGAGGATAAACAACTTTTGGTCAAGAATCTTGACATAAAGGACCCTAGTATAGCATCTTCTGTCCTAGATATTCAAATTTACCAGGACAGATCTTAACACTTATCAGACCTCTCAAAGAATGCATACATTGAGTATGTGTTTCAAAGGTTTAATACGACTGACAGTAAACCTATCGTAACACCTGTCTCTCATAGTGAGAGATAATATTTGATATAGTACCCAAAGAATAAAGTCAAAAGAGAGATTATGAGGAATGTTCCGTATTCTAGTATGGTGGATAGCTTGATATATGCTTGGCTATATACTAGATAGGACATTGCATTCACTGTTTGACTGTTTGGTCAATATCTGGTTAATCCAGTTATAGACCTTTGGAATGCAGTCTAGCGAGTGTTGAGATACTTGAAGGAATTAAGGATTATATTCCCGAATTGACGAGTGACAACTATAAGGAGTGGAAAGAGAGAATCCTACTTCATTTGGGTTGGATGGATATAGACTATGCTATTAGGAAAGATGAATCATCAAGCATGACTGAAACCAGCACTCCAGATGCTGTTGCTCTTCATGAAAAATGAAAGAGATTTAATCTCCTCTCCGTGATGTTCATGAAGACCAAAATATCTGCTAGTATTTGTAGTTCTGTCAAACAACATAATAAAGTCAAGGATCTATTGAAGGCCATTGATAAGCAATTTGCCACATCTGATAAGGCCTTTACCAATACCTTGATTATTTAGTTGTCGTCCTTGAAGCTCACTTAGATAAGGGGTACACGTGATCATATCATATGTATAAGGGACATAGCGGCTCAGCTAAAAGCCTTGGAGGTTACCATATCGAAATCTTTCCAGGTACATTACATTCTATGCACTCTGCCCTAATAATACGATTCTTTCAACATTTCTTATAATATGCATAAGGACAAGTGGTCGATTAATGAACTGTTAACCATGTGTGTGCAAGAAGAGGAGAGGTTATTGATAAAAGAGGGCGAACGTGTGAATTTGATTATTTCAAGAAAGAAAAGACAAGATGATGCCAAAAATAAGGGAAAAAGCAAAATTTCTTCTCATTCACACCCCTCAAGTTGACAGGGGTGTTGGACAACTAGTTACTGAAGTTCCACAAGTTGTTAATACCAATCCAGTAGATCAAGTTGTAAATGAGGAACAATAAGAAATTGTTAAACAACCGGTTGAACAATAGGTTCTTCGAGAGGATGAAGATACAGTATTAAAGAGATCTACTAGAGTTAGAAGGTCATCAATTCCTAATGATTAGTCAAATTATAACATTGGAGCCAAAAATGATCCTGAAATGATTTCACGGGCCATGAGTTCTAAGGAATCCGACCTATGGTATAATGTTATGGAAGATGAGATGGATTCTATAACATCTAACCAAGTCTAAGATCTCGTTGAGTTGCCCAAGGGTGTGAAAGCCATTGGATGTAAATGGGCATTTAAGATAAAAAAAGAGTCATGAGGCAACATTGATAGACATAAGGCAAGACTTGTTGCCAAAGGGTTCATCCAGAGGGAAGGAATCGGGTACATAGAGACATTTTCACTTGTATATAAGAAAGATTCTCTTCATGTAACCTTGGTATTGGAAGCTCATTTTGATTTTGAGTTACATCAAACGGATGTGAAAATGACGTTTCTCAATGGTGAACTAGAGGAAGAGGTTTACATGAAACAAACTGAAGGATTCTCATCTAGTGATAGTGAGCATTTAGTCTGCAAGCTTAATAAATCCATATATGGATTAAAACTAGCCTCCTAACGATCGTATTTAAAATTCCATAAGGTTATCACTTGATTCAATTTTTAAGAGAATATAATGGACCAATGTTTATGCTAGAAGGTCAATGGGAGTAAGACTTGTTTTCTTGTGTTATACGTGGATGATATTTTACTTAGGACTAATAATAAAGGTTTGTTATATGAGATGAAACAATTTCTCTCAAAGAATTTTTGATATGAAAGATATGGGAGAGCCATTTTATGTGAGGTCCCAGATTACACCCTAGTAGGAATGGTACATGTCTATGAAAGTATATGTGATAGGAGTTAATAATTATGATTTGATTGTGTATTACTTAAGTCTTGAATTTTGGTTTTATGGATTATAATTAGTAACTTAGAATTTATTGTTACAATTGGAAAATTGAAGAATTAAATTGTACATTTGCACTAGGAAAATATCAAGTGGCAAGGCAAGTTGATACCTGGAAAGTGTGGATGACTAAGCCTATATGTTGAGTGAAATGTGGCATAAGTAAATAAGAGACAAATGGCAATAAAGTTGAATGACATTTGGCAGGATGATAAGAGGACAAGTAGCTCACATCTAACTATGACATGTCTCCTTTTTAAAACAAGGACACTTTGTGTCAAAGGGCTTAGGTAAGTGCAGAATCATCCTTCATTCTAGTTGTTTCTATTGCCTTCTTTCTACACCATTCCTCTCACCACCGAAACATCATTCCCTCACATCCCTGTGTTCTTGCTTATTTTCATGTTCAATTATCACATCCAAATACTGCATCAAGAAAGCTACATTATGATATCTTCTATGCTATTGTCTTTTTGGTGTTAAGATCATCCTACTTCCACCTTGATCTTGGAATTGTGCTTGTTGTATGGAAGGCTAGATTGGGTTAGTCATTGAAGTAGGAGTTTAAGTTAAATATGTAAGTGGAATTTTAAACTTGATCGCATATGATAATACAAATTATATGATGTTTGAATTGGGAAAGAATATATGTTGTGTTTATGATAAAATGAGTTTTGGAAAATGAAGTTTGTATGATAAATTCTATTTTGGTTTTTGAAGCGTAAAAGACAATGGTTTGTGAGCTATTAAATGAATGATTTTGAATTAGAACTGGATGTCAATTTGATGAAGAATTGAAGCACAATTAAGGTATAATTGAGGTGTAATTAATGTACTATGATGAAGGTGTATTGAATTAAGTACGAAGGTGTTAAAATCTAGAAACAAATTGAAGGCAATTAGATAGTGAACCTTCTATTCACTCATCCCACGATCATGAGAGCTACATTAGCTCCTTCCCACAATTGTAGGAAATGCTTTGAAATGAGAAAGTTTAGTTTTGTGCAATTGTTGAACCACATAAGGTTAAGAAACTTTACAATGGTATATTTGAACTCGATTAAGGTTTGAAATGAGCCTGGTTTGATGTTGGATTAATTCGTTAAAGGTTAAATAAGATTTGGAGTGTTAACTGAGATGATAACTTAAGGAATGGAATGTTTGATACCAACGTATCCAATTTTAGAATATTTGAATTATTCAAGGGATGAAGGTTTTCTTATGAACATAAATGTGATCCAAAGGATTTAAGTAATGTGATTTAGTTATGAATGTTTGAGAATTAGGAATTTATGTGAACATATATGATGTGTAATTACTTAATGCTATTATTGATGCATTGTTACAAATGCTTAAATTAATAAGGCATATTAAGTTGTTCGGGGGTGAAAGAGTGTATTCAATTTGAGCATAAGGAAATAAATTCCTATATTATGCATTATTTTATCTTACATGTGATTCTAAAATGTGATATATATTACTTTAAATATGCCAAGTTCTAGTTGTGGGTAAATAGGCATGCCTAGAAGGGTCTGTAACTGCTTCTATACTTAGACATTATGGTGTCTTCTATTTTTAGGCACTACAATGCTTCTACTTTCGAGACTCAAGTCTCTTCTATTTCTATACATACCAATCATAGGTATCTTTTGTTCTATTCCCATTTCTCACTTTTGTAAAAAGGATTACCAAGTAATTCTATATGTGTTTTTGATATTGGTTCTGCTATGAAACAATCGTATCCTATTATGATATTTTTATATTCTGTTCTGATGTTATTATATTCTATTATGATGCATTTATGTTCTTTTCTAATGCAATTAATAATTTGATTACTCTCATATTTATATAATTAATGATTGCGCTTGATAATCCATGATTCATTTACTTATAAATGCTAGACGAATGTTAGAAGCAGTTGCCATCTTGTATCATGTTTAGTGATTCCCCACTAAGGTATATGCTTAGCACAGTGGTTTTTCCTCCCTATAGGTCTCAAAAAGAGGGATTAAGGCCAGACAACCGCAATAGGCAAAGAAGGATGTGTTATGGTTTAGAAGATGTTATGTTTAAGTTTTTGAGTTATATTTAAAATTAAGAGACATATTTTTATTTTTTGTAAATGGTTTGTAATGTCTATAATACAAGATGGATTTGAATTTAAGTTATGTATTTGATAAATACAATATGTTAATTATACTCTGTTTGTAACTTAACATTCAATTGAATTCTAAAGTATGTTACCTTATTTTTAGGCTTTGTAGGAATATCTTGGTATGCTCTAGGCTTGTTTTGTGTGGCATCCTTATATCCTCTTAAAGGGTATTAGGGTGTTCCAATATTTAGTATCAGAGCATGGTTTAGGTGATTCTAGTTTAACCAACACTTAAATATTGCTTGTACTTGAATATAAAAGTTGTGTTTGACCTAATGCGGTTTGTCCCACATTTCGACTTTAGATTTAAGTATGGAAAGATCTCATTAGGCTATTAATAAAGTTGCTGAGAGTAATAACCCTACGCAATCTTGTCCGTCTATATCTGGACCTTCTAAGAAAATGGGTAGTAGTGTCTCGGTTAACCAGGTTTATAGAAACTGTCCTATTATGATCCTAAAGTGAATATAGAGCATCAATCAACAATTCAATTCTATCATCAAACTATAGATCCTAATGATACAATGAAATAAAACTAAAATACATAAGAAATAGAACTCGAATGGATTATGGGAGGCTATGACTTCAGAAAGCTTCTTATTTTGGGAAACACGTCGAGTCTGCATCATCTTCCTCTTCTCCCTTCCTTCTTCTCTTTCTCGATCTCTCAAAGTTCTCTCCTTTATGGTTTCGTTGTGGTGGCTTATCAAAATCTCCTCTTTCATCTTTTATCTTATTCTTTTTATACTTGACATGTTTATGGTAACCTTACGGTTTTTTCAATGTCGAACTGACTTTTATATGTATCTGCACGTCTGCCCGACGCAGGCCACGATCGTAGGCCACATGTAAGCACTCTATCATAATCATGTCAAGAAGGCCATGATCGCAGGCCAAGTCTAATGCTTCTATCATGATCTTGGCATATCAAGAAGGCCATGATTGTGGGCCAAGTATGATGCTTTCATGACAATTTGGCCACAATCGTGGGCTATCTTCTCTCACTTCTATCACAATCATAGGTTGTTGCTTAGGTCCAAGTCTTTCTGAAACTTCTTCGTTCTTCGCTATTAACCCTGAAACACTAACAAACACATCAAGGTATCTCAAAAACATAATAATTAAGCTCAAATGCTTGTACAAACTCATAAAAACACTTGAACAAAAATAATTCACAAACTAACATAATTATACCAAAAACACATACTAAACAATTGAATAAATGGATAAACACATGTCAAACAATAACCTATAACATGATGCATTTCACACTTATTAGGTTTCATGTATTTTTTTAGGTTTTCTTGACTTTATAAGACATAGAATCCTGAGATCCACAAGAGGGTTGTGGAAATTACTTAATTGTACAACAAGAGTTGATGATTAATACACCTATAAATAACAAGTTATTGATTTATTTGGAAGAGAGTTCAATATATCAATACATTGCCTATAGGATAGATTCATATCTAGTTAAAAGTTTACGAAAGGCTTTGCACATCAAGAGATCCAAAAGTTAATTCTAATTTATTTAACTAGTGACATTTAGTTACAACTTAAGAGAGAGTAGCTCGAATTTTAGAAAATCTTTGGCCAAACATAAATTTAATAAACTAATCAAAGGGGAGCAAATAGGGATAATGACAAGTCCTAATGTTTAATCTTGATTTTCTCCTAGTCTTAGTTTACGATTTTGATTTGGGTTGTATTGTTCCCTTTTATTTTTGGTTTGTCTTTATTTTACTTATCTTTTTAAATTTGATTGAATCAATTTCTTAAACAAAGAACAACCTGAATTAAGTGGTGTCGAAGCATAATCCTCGTGGGATCAATATTCACTTTCAACTACAAGTACGATCTGTATAATTACGATTTTGAGCATAAGACTAGTAGTGTGTTTTGCATTCAATAAGTTTTTAGCACCATAGCTGGGGATTGATTATTTCGCATCTTGTTTAGTTTGAGTTACTTCGATTTAAAATTTTTTGATACTTTTCCTTGTTTTACAAATGCATGAACACAAGGAACACGTGAAGGAATACTGAACTTCATGACTAAGAGTTAGTAGATAACACAAGGCACAAATGAAAATTGAGAAATGCAAAGCGCCAAGAAATTATACAAGAAAATATGGCGAAGATGGAGAACAAGGAAAGGTCGAAATGACATTGATGGGCTTTATAAGACTAGGATTCAATCCTCAAGGAGTTGTGAGGCCAGCGATTTAAGCTAACAATTTTGAGATCAAGCCGACACTCCTCAACATTCTTCAGAGTAGTGTGCAGTTTTATGGATTGTCTATTGAAGATCCTATGCCTATCTCGACAATTTTTTGGAGATATACAACACGTTTTGGTTTAATAGGATGTCTGATGATGCCGTAAGGTTAGGATTATTTTCTTTCACTTTGAGAGATTTAGAAAATGCATGGTACAATTCACTCAGGTCAGGGTAGATTACTACTTGGGAACAGCTAGCCCAAGCATTTCTCGCTAAATACTTTCCATTTACCAAGACAACAAGAATCATTAAGGAAATCACAAATTTTTAACAAAGAGACGGAGAGTCTTTATATCAGCTTAGGAGAGGTATAAAGAACTACGAAAAATTTTTCCCCACCATAACCTTATGAGGGAATTCCTCATACAAACATCTACAATGGTGTAAATCAAAGCATAAGAGGGACCATAGATGCAACTGTAGGAGGATCTTTGATTTGGAAAACTATTGATGCAACGCATGACCTTTTGGAAGAGTTGGCAAGCAACAGTTCTATATGGTCAAGCAAGAGGAGTAGATAGGGGTAGAAGGAGCAAAAAGGTATGATCCCAATTGACTTTATTATTGCTTTGCAAGCACAAATCATAGCCCTTACTAAGCAGTTGAGCAATATGCAAGGAGCATTTACATCTACAGCCAAAGCTATGCAATCCACTGTGAGTTGTGGGGGCGAGACAACCATTACACAGTCGAATGCTTTTTTTGGGAGCTAGGAGCACTGAATAGGTAAGTTACTTGGGCCAACCATAGCAAGGTAACAATCTGTACTCAAATACTTATAATCCGAGTGGAAAAACCAGACAAATTTTTCTTGGAGTACTAACAATGCAAGTGGCTAAGCACGACCCCAAGGACCTCCAGGATTTCAACAAGACCGATTTGGATCTTTTGAGAACAAAATGGATAAATTCATGGATGTTTTGGGCCCTAGAATGGCAAATCAATAAGAGAACCAAAAGAGAATGTTTTTGAGCCAGTAGGAAAGTCAAAAGAGGATGGAGGCAAAGTTTGATTAGATAATGAAGAACCGTGCCTCATCCATCCACAATTTAGAGGTACAGGTAGGTCAACTTACTAATGTTTTGTTTCCTAGAATTAAAGGCTATCACACTTTGAAGTGGCAAGCAGACGAAGGAACTAAATGTGAAAAAGGATAGACAAGAAAAGGAAAACGGCAAGGAGATTTAAGTGGAGAAAGAAGAAGGGAGGTTACATGTGCCACCACCACCATATAAGCCCAAACTTCCATATCCACAAAGAGTGAGACAACATCAGGTGGACTTTTAGTTTTTCAAGTTTCTAGACAAACTGAGGAGCCTTCACATCAACCTATCATTGGTGGAAGCTTTGGAGTGCATGCCTAAGTATGTGAACTTTCTCAACGATATACTAACATATAAACGACAGTCACTTTGACAGAGAATTGTAGTTCGATTATCTCAAGCATGATGCCTTCAAAACCATAAGATCTAAGTAGTTTTACAATTCCATGTGTTGTTAGTGACTTTGAATTTTTTAAATGCTTATGTGATTTAGGTTCAAGCATTAACTTGATGCCTTTGTTTGTTTTCAAGAAATTAGGACTCAAAAAGGTCAAGCGAACATCTATACTGATTCAGCTTGTAGATCAATTCATAAAGAGGCCATATGGAGTTATAGAAGATGTTTTAGTAAAAGTAGATAAATTTATGATTCCTGTTGATTTTGTTGTATTGGATTTTGAAGTTGATAAAAATTTTCCATTTATTTTGGGTAGGCCCTTTATGAATACTAGTAGGGAATTAGTTGATGTGCATGAGGGAAAACTTGTTTTGAGGATTGGTGCTGGACCCCGGTTCCAGAGCCCAGCATTCGAAATCAAACATAGAAGATAGCTATAGAAGAAGTGAACTGAGAAGAAGCAAAACTAAGAAGAAGCAAAACTGAGAAAAAGAAAAACTGAGAAGAAAAAAAACTAAGAAGAAGAGGAGCAAAACTGAGAAGAAACGAAACTTAGAAGGAGCAAAACTGAGAAGAAGCAAAACTGAGAAGAAGCAAAACTGAGAAGAATCAAAACTAAGAAGAAGCAAAACACAAACGATACAAAACACAGAAGAAGATGACGTCATCACAGAAGAAGCAAAACTAAGAAGAAGCAAAACATAGAAGAAGATGACGTCATCAATAATGTCATCACAGAAGAAGCAAAAATGCAGAAGAAGCAAAACTAAAAAGAAGCAAAGCACAGATGATACAAAACACAGAAGAAGATGACGTCATCAATGATGTCACCACAAAAGAAGCAAAAAGTAGAAGAAGCAGAACTAAGAAGAAGCAAAAAATAGACGATACAAAACACAAAAGGAGATGATGTCATCAATTACATCATCATAGAAGAAACAAAAAAGCAGAAGAAGCAAAACTAAGAAAAAGCAAAACACAGAAGAAGATGACGGCATCAATGACGTCATCACAGAAGAAGAAAAAAGGTAGAAGAAGTGAAAGAGAAAAGATACTTCTTCCTTTACAAGGACCCTCACTTTCTACTTAGAAATCTAAAATTTTCGCACTATATATCGTTGGAAAGCTAGCAGGATAAGCTACAACTTTGCAGTAGACAACTTTAACAAATTTAACTTAACTGAGCCATAATTTGCCCCAAAGATGGCACACGATTTCTACACCTAAAAAAGACTTGGATTTGAAATGAATCACCATAAAAAAATGTGCATATACACCTCTGGAACTTTTCTGTTCGAACTCTTTCACCAAAATAACCAAAAGCTCATACATAATCTTTAATTACATTAGTAACGTTATAAACAAAGGCTTCACACAAAAATACAACGTATAAGATGCTCAATGTTTTTAACATGCTATGAAGCTGTCCAAAAGTTGTTGATGAAGCTTGGAGCTTCCGATGCCTTGTAAGGATTGCTAACCTTCTTATTCTGCACCTGAGGATGGAGCAGTAGGGTGAGCTACATAACTCAGTGGCTAATATATATTCATAGCCATTAGTAATTGACCAAAGTCAAGCATATGAACATGAATGGATATATATAT
>JANSVB020000454.1:726942-742740 GCA_025504935.2 Erythroxylum haughtii
GAGTAGAATTTGAAATTGATAGAAAATTTGGTGTAACATTACTATGGATTTTGTCTCTAGGCTACCTCTCACTCAAAGAAAGCATGATAGTGTATGGGTGATTATAGATAAGTTCACCACTTCTACTCATTTTATGCGTGTTCGTCCTAACTATCCATTGGATAAGCTTATAGATATAAAAGTGAATGAGATAGTTAGGTTACACGGGGTACCGCTATCTGTTATTTCTAATTATGATCCTTAATTTACTTTGAGATTCTAGAAAAGTCTACAAAAGGCTCTAGGTACTCAAGTCAAATTTAGTACTGCTTTCCATCCCCAGATAGATGGATAATCTGAACAGGTTATTCAGATGTTAGAACATATTCTTTAGGGTTATATGTTAGAATTTTTAGGAAGTTGGGATAAATATCTTAATTTGAACGAGTTTGCTTATAACAACAGTTATCAGACTAGTGCTGGCATGGCACCTTATGAAGCCCTATATGGTAGGAAGTGTAAGACTCCAATTTGTTGGACTGAATTAAGAGAAAACAAGATGATCGGGCTTGATATTGTGAAAGATATTGAAGAGAAAGTTCAAGTTATCCAAAGTCTCTAATGAATAGCAAATATCCTATATTGATTTAAAAAAGAAGGATATTGAGTATCAAGTAGGAGATAAGGTATTTTGAAAGTGTCATCATGGAGGAATATACTTCATTTTAGGAATAAAAGTAAGCTCAGTCCATAACACATCGGTGTCTATGAGATTCTTAAGAGAGTCGGACTAGTAGCTTATCAATTAGCTCTTCTTAAAGAATTGGCCAAGTTGCACAATGTGTTTTATGCTTCCATGTTAAGAAGATATCGGTCCAATGATGTATATAAGATTCTCGTTCACAAGTATAACCAGATTTTTCTTATGAGGAAGGGTATATGTTTATCTTATCCAGAGACATTTGACAACTCAAAAATAAAAAAATACATCTGATGAAAGTACTCTAACAACACCATGGACTCGAGGAAGCAATGTAGGAACCAAAATCAACCATTAGCACTCAATATTCTCGGTTGTTCTTATCAGGTTTGAATGAAATTCTTTTAAGGGGGAGAGAAATGCGAGGCCCCAAATTACACCCTTGTAGGAAAGTTACAAGTCTATGAAAGTATATGCTATAGGAGTTAATGATTATGACTTGATTATATATTACTTAAGCCTTGAATTTTGGTTTGATGGATTATAATTAGTAACTTGGAATTTGTTGTTACAATTGGAAAATTGAAGAATTAAAATGTACATTTGCACTAGGAAAAATGTCAAATGGCAAGACAAGTAGATATATGAAAACTATGGATGATTAAGCCTATACATTGAGTGACATGTGGCATAAGTAAATAAGAGACAAATGGTAGTAAAGTTAAATGACATTTGGCAACATGATAAAAGGACAAGTAGGTAACTTTTAAGTATAACACGTTTCTTTTTTAAAACAAGGACACCTTGCATCAAAGGGTTTAGGCAAGTGCAGAATCATCCTTTATTCTAGTTGTTTCTGCTACCTTCTTTCTGCACCATTCCTCTCATCATCGAAACATCATACCCTCACTTCCCTATGTTCTTACTTATGTTTATGTTTAATTACCTTATCTAAATACTACATCAAGAAAGTTACATCAAGTTATCTTTTATGATGTTTTCTTCTTAAGATCATCCTACTTAGACCTTGATCTTGGAATTATGCATGTTGCATGGAAGGCTAGATTGGCTTGTTCATTCAAGTAGGAGTTCAAGTTAAATATATAAATGGAATTCTAAACTTGATGGCATGTGGTAATACAAATTATATGATGTTTGAATTGGGAATGAATATTTATTGTGTTTATGATAAAATGAGTTCTGGAAATGATGTCTATATGATAGATTCTGTTTTGGTTTTTAAAGCAAGAAAGACAATGGTTTGTGAGCTTCCAAATGAATGATTTTGAATTGGAATTGGATGTGAATTTGATGAGGAATTTAAGGATAATTAAGGTATAATTGAGGTGTAATTAATGGACTATGATGAAGTTGTATTGAATTAAGTATGAAGGTGTTAAAATCTAGAAACAAATTGAAGGCACTGATAGTGAACCTTGTATTCACTCATCCCACGATCATGAGAGCTACATTAGCTCCTTCCCATGGTTGTGGGAAATGCTTTCAAATCAGAAAAGTTTGGTTTTGTGCAATTATTGAACAACATAAGGTTAAGACACTTTACAATGGTATATTTGAGCTTGATTAAGGTTTGAAATGAACCTATTTTGATGTTGAATTAGTTGGTTAAAGGTTGAATAAGTTTTCAAATGCTAATTAAGGTGATAACTTAAGGAATGGAATGTTTGATATCAATGTATCCAATCTTACAATATTTGAATTGCTCAAGGGATGAAGGTGTTCTTATGACCACAAATGTGATCCAAGGGATTTAAGTAATGTGATTTAGTTATGAATGTTTAGGAATTGGGAATTTGTATGAACATATATGATGTGTAGTTACTTAATGCTATTATTGATGCATTGTTACAAATGCTTAAATTCATAAGGAATATTAAGTTGTTCAGGAGTGAAAGAGTGTATTCAATTTGAGCATAAGGAAATAAATTCCTACGTTATGAATTATTTCTCTTACATGTGATTCTAAAATGTGATGTGTGTTATTTTAAACCTGCCAAGTCCTAGTTGTGGGTAAAAAGGCATACCTAAAAAGGTCAGCTGCTTCTGTACTAACAGACTAAGGTGTCTTCTGTTCTTAGACACTACAGTGTCTTCCATTTTAGAGACTCAAGTCTCTTCTGTTTCTGTAGATACCAATCATAGGTATCTTCTATTTTGTTCCCATTACCCACTTCTGTAAAAAGGATTAGTAGGCAATTCTGTATGTGTTTTGATATTAGTTCTAATCTAAAACAATTATATCGTGATCTGATACTTTTATACTGCATGTGATAAGCCATGATTCATTTGCTTATAAATGCTAGATGACTGTTAGAAGCAGTTGCAATCTTATATCATATTTAGTTATTCCCCACCGAGCTATATGCTTAGCACATCAGTTTTTCCTCCATGTGGGTCTCAATAAAAAAGATTAAGGCTGGGACAACCATAGTGGCCAAGAAAGGTTGTGTTATAGTTTAGAAGATGTTATGTTTAAGTTTTTGAGATGTATTTAAAATTATTAGACATATTTGTATTTTATGTAAATGGTTTGTAATGTCTATAAGACAGGATAGATTTGAATTTAAGGCTTATATTTGATAAATACAATGTGTAAATTTTGATATGTTTATAGCTCAACATTTAAATGAATTGTGAAGTATGTTGCCTTATTTTTAGGCTTTGTTGGAATATCTTGATATGTTCTAGTTTTTTTTTTTTGTGTGGCATCCATATATCCTCTTAGGGGGTATTAGAGTGTTACATCTTATGTCATTGGCATCAAGATCCATAGAGAAAGATCTCAAGGCATTTTGGGTTTGTCTCAACAGACCTATATCAACAAAGTTTTAAAGAGACTTTGGATGAAAGATTATGCACCAAATGTAGCACCCATAGTGAAGGGTGATAGATTCAATTTGAATTAATGCCCAAAAATTGATTTTGAACGGGAACATATGAAAAGCATTCCATATGCTTCAAACGCTGGAAGCTTTATGTATGCTCAGATTTGCACTAGACCTGACATTGCATATGTTGTTGGAATATTGGGTAGATATCAGAGTAACCTTGGTGTTGACCACTAGAAAGCTGTAAAGAAGAATATGAGATATCTTCAGGGCACAAAAGACTACATGCTTATGTACAGATGAACTAAAAACTTGGAAGTAATTGAATACTCCAACTCAGACTTTACTGGCTACATTGATTGAAGAAAGTCATCATCTGATTATATTTTCATGCTAGCTGGTAGAGTTATATCTTAGAGAAGTACCAAGCAGACCTAGATTGCAACTTCTACTATGGAGGCTGAGTTCATATCATGTTTTGAGGCCACCTCATATGGTGTATGGTTGAAGAGTTTTATACTGAGCTTAAAGTTGTCGATTCAATTCTAAGCCATTAAAGTTGTACTAAAACATCTCAATTGTGGTTTTTGTGGCTAAAAATAACAAGAGTTTAAGTTGAAGTAAGCATATAGACATTAAGTATTTATCCATAAAAGAACATGTTAAGGAAACGAAAGTTGTCAACGAACACATTAACATTAAGTTGATGATTACGGATCCTTTAACTAAAGACATGCCACCTAAGTAGTTTAAGAATCACGTAGTACTAATGGGATTTGGTTCCATAATGTAATTTTTATTGAACATTTGTTGCTTTAATTGAACTCCTATTTAATTTGATATCTTCTCATATGGTTTTGTGCACATATAATTGATTGTTTTGAGAAATATCATTCAGTTTGGACCTAGAATGAACATATGGTTTATTCATTAAGCTTAAGGGCTAGTAATGAGAGACTTTATATATTGTAATACATGGAAAATAATACTCGCTATAGGAGGACCTATCGCCATGATTCATATATTTAGTTTCTTGTTATGTTTGATGTAGGGTTAAATGGACCAAGTGGGATAATGTAAATTTTTTTCCCAAAATTTGGTCCATTTAATGGTTTACATTAATCACGTAAATGCCCATACATCATAATTTTCATCTTCTATGATGGGCAAAGATGATGAAGCAATGAAACATATATTTTTGGGTCCCTATCCTTGACTTCACATAACTAGAACTGGACATCATCGAGTTTTGTAGATTAGAGGCTAAAAGATTCAAAAACTTTCTTAAATCATTGATGGATAGAACTTAGGCGCAATGGTTAGAGGTATTCTTCTGTTATGCTTCCGCTTGCTGAACATTTAGCTTAACATGCATGTATCTTGTTTATACATAAATAATCTTATGTTTTAAGATGCATGCTTCAATTTACATTATCTCTAAATTATTCATAATGATTGTTATATTAATACTGGATATTAATATAACGTTAAAAAACTAACACATGTTATATTTCTATTTTATAAAGGAAGTAGTCAATCTTATAGACTAAAGTATAGAGATATTTAAACATATAAGTGAGTGATGAACTAACCCTGTATAAGAATTCTGTTTGGAATACTACTTGTATGACTATAAAAATTCTCATTTTGATAATTGTATAAGTGATCATTTGACTTGGGATCTCCAATATATCTTAAGTAAGATTGATATATTTTGATTCTACTTATGACCTACTTTAGTTAAAGGTAGCTCAATCGATAGTCATTGAATATATCATGAATTATATTAGAGTAGTTAAATGATCAATATAGGATTATTCACCCTAAAGTGAATAAAAAGATTGTTCTCAATTAGTATAGATTTGAAAAATCCTTGATCAAAGGATAATACTTTGTAAAATAAGTTACAAATTTCACTTATAAAATCAATTGCTAATGCTGGCAAACTAACATGATTAAACTCAAATAAAGTAGACAATAATTTCATACTTTATGGCCAATCAAAATATTGTATAAATAAAGGATTTAAATAAAAGAAAAAGTCATGCATAAAATTGTTAATTAAAATTACTTTGATATTTGTAAATATTTGAGCGGTCATGACGCATTACTGGACAGTAACGTTGATCTATAAATATAAATTATTTAATTCAAAATAACGATTAATTAAAAGAGTTAATTATCTAATCCTAAATATAAATGAGAGTTATAATTTATATTCATTGTCAATATATTTAGAAACCTCACACACAAATTACAAGTTAAAGAGAAAAAAACTGTTTTAATCAAGTTGTACTTGATTGTAAAGTTTAAGAAACTTTAGGATTAAGTATGAGAAATTAAATAAATAAGAACCAATATGAAATATTGCATCTTATTTAGGGCAAAATGGTATTTAATTAGAATTAATTCTAATTCTAATTAAAGTTTAATTAAAATTAGAATTTTATTTTAATTAAATTACTAAAAGAAATCAAAACCTGTTATAAATAAGCTTAAGCTCTAAGAGAGTTAGCACTTCTTTCCTAGCTCTCTCTACAATAATTGTAGAGCTTTCTCAATATGTTATGTGGATACTATTAGATTACAGTTAAATGTGCGACTATGGTGGTTAAAATAAGCCGATTTAAAAATAATTCGAGGAAATGACAAGAAAAAATCAAGTTTCATAATAAGGTATAAATCGTAATTCATGCTTTATTATTTTTATGTGTTAATTATATTATAGAATTTAAGTGATCTTATCTTTCAGAAAATCAAAGAAAAGTTTTTTATTATTTTGTTATGTGCTACATAAATCCCTGCATTGATTTTCTAACCGTGGTTTCAAAACCATTTTAATTTTACAACTTGGTTTTATGTTTGATTTTTATATTATTTAATTTTTGAATTGAAAATTACAAGCCCTAAATAATTAAATCTGATAAGTTCATATTAATTTCTTATAAAAGGTTAGAATCCTAAATTACTGAATATTAAAAATTCATAGTCATAATTATAAATTTTAACTAACATAAATAATATATTTTTCTTACAAAAAAATTTACAATCCTCTTCCTCAATAAGAACCACGATAAAATCCTAAAAGAATATGTGTTTATAATACCATCCATTCTAGAATCACAATAATGTAAAAGGCTAAATAAATGAATTTGGAAACTAAAGATTCATCAAGGCTAATTGCAAAGCTTTAAGGATTTTCTCTAATAATCAAAAATCTAATGTCAATAGTTAACATTTTAACCACCAAAAATATCAAAAGAAATAGATTGCATATGCCCTTCTGCAACCTCTCTAGGTGAAGGAAGAGTACACAATAAACTATCAACTTAGTATGGGAAAAACAAATCTATTGTCTCCCTCTCGTGGTGGAGGTTTCACCATTCTTTTTTAGTGATAAATGACTTAAATCCAACAACAATTTAAACCAAAGACATGTTTTTGTGGTTGGCTATGCTTATATTGGAATTTTATATGTTGGTCATGCTCCATCCCTATCAGAGGTTTTAAGTGAGGAAAGGCAGTGTCACAAGGGTGGTTCTGGAAGTTATCTATCAAGGTGGAGATCGGAGACAAAAAGCGAGACTTGCAAGGGTGGTGGTGGCTCTTAGTTATAGGTGATGTCTCCCACTATAAGAAATTTGTCATTTACCAATGGAAAAAACTGCTAGTAAATGATATAATTTCGTTGGTAATAATAATTTCCAACAGAATAAAATGACGGACAAAGGCGTTGTTAATACGGTCGTAAGTAAATTTAATGACGAAAATTTTATGTCATTCCATTGATAAAATATACCGATAGACAAATGTAACTGTTGGTAAACCATCATTAAAATAATCTCTATACTAACAAAAAAAGAAGAACTATCAGTAAATACGACAAATAATTCCTAACGGTTTATTGTATTCTGTCGAAATTATATACATTTTTACGATGACCTATATTTTGTTGGTAATTTAAAGTAAGAAATTAAAAAAAATATCGACATGAATTTTTATTTGATGATCTTATAAAAATGCATAATTTCAACAGTTATAAATTATCTATGCATAATAAATTTATTTGTTTATATATTTAATTTATTTAAATTAAAAGTTGATTGATGATATAAATTTAAAATTTTCTTAATTGATAATAAAAAGATTACAGTGTACATAATTAGTCTTAGTAATTGAAAACAAATGACTACAACATTCCAAATGTGCTAATGATCGCGGATGCTCTGAACTGCTACCCCTCCCCTTCAACTACTCCATCTCCTGTCTCAGCTTAAGCATCTACTCCATCAATGTTTGCATACATGTTTGAAGCTCAATGACTTCACTAGTTTGTCCTGGTTTATTAGACGTTGTTGTACCAGACACGGAGGATTGCGAATAACATTTGTTGGCAAATAAACCTAGCCCGAATATCTATCCACGATGGTCCCTACCATCGACAGCCTCAAGATACGTCTGAGTCTCATCAACAAGTTGTTCCTTCTGAGACTTTCGCTGAATGGCATGTCGTATTTGGTCCTATTAGGAAGCAATGTGTATATTAGTAAGGGGTTACTATTAAGAAATAGTAATAATGCATTAATTTCACATACATTCAACCCTGTATATCGACTGTTGATGAATGTCACACTATCATGCTTCTTCACATGAGTGTGAAAAAAACTGAGTAGATGTATGCCTCACGCCCAAAGACTGTTCCTGCATATTTAACTTAAATTGTTAGATGTGAACTACATTTTATTAAAATTTTGAAAAAAATTACTCTATTTTTATGATATTTCCCCTATTGAACAAGAAAATAACTCAACACAACCATATAAGGCACTAGATGTTTATACCATTATCATTATCTATAATACAACAAAGTAAAACATTTACAATATAAGTGTCAAGTTTAGATACTTGCAAGTCTTTGTGCATGCTCATGGTGAGTTATTGATCCTCCTGTATGTACGGGAAGACTCTCTCCCCCCAGGCTTCCACGTCTATTGGTGGAGTTACGCCATGAGATGGACATAGCCTCGGGGCTTCTCCAATACTCCTACCAAAGACTCCATATTCCTCTGAAATATAAGGCAGTCATATACTTGGCTTGTGTATCGCACCAATAAAATCTCAATAACGTGTATGAGCTCGCCTCTCCCATAGACTATGTATGATGGCATTGATACCAGAATCCCAGAAAAATTCTTTTTGAAATAAGAAGAAAAATTTTTAAACTACTATAATGTAATAATATTTATTTAATTAGTGTATATAAATCAGTACAAAGAGAAAATAAATCTTTATTATACCTCAAATTCTTGAAAGTAAAATCCCTTTGTCGCCTGAGAGATATTCTTCCACACATAACCCTTAGGATCAATCCTTTAAATTTAGAAATCGTATTTCTGGAACATGGTCCAGACGGAACCAACCTAATATAAGAAGTTATTTTATACAATGAAAACAGTGATACACCTATAACTTAATTAAAAACAAATAGTGATTAATGTGATTTTACTTAGAGATTGTTGACAATTATTATGTACTTTCTTCCGTCAGGTCCCTCAGCTTCAGGCTGGCGAACGTCTCCTCCATCCGATATCGATAAAGCAGTACTAGATGATATATATGAGTTGGGGATAAGGATGGTGTAGCTTGACGAGCAATAGGTGATACCTCATCTACAACTGTAGGCCCTAGAGGAGGAGGAGGTGAGTCAATGCGAGCTACAGGCTGTGACGATCCACCTTCACGTAATAACGAACTTTCAAAATGAATATATTTATTATAAAAAGATTCGTTATTTCTGTAGCTAAATGATGGTATGCAATATCGGTCAGCCTGTAAGTACCTCTGAACATGTCTCTAAATCTGGGCCACGTTACCTCACGTTGTTTCTTTGGTCACATATTTTTACCTAAAATTTATTGTTTATCGATATTTTTACTTATAATATAATTTGAATTCAATGTTTTACACAATATATAGAAAAGGAAATAAGGCGATTTGATACAAACGATGAAAATGAAAGTTAACAATTGTTAAAGAAGAAGAAAAATAAAATCCCTCATTTAATAGGACGCAGGTTAACTCGAACAGGAATTATCTAGTTATAGCATTTTAAGGATGGCTCATGCCATTTGTTTTATTTTTTATATTGTTACAATTTATAAATATGCATGAAATAAATAATTGCATAACTATAAATTATTTGAAAAATTAATAATTTTAAAATAAAGTAACTATTTTGATTTAAATAATATTTGTGAACTTGCGTATATCTTTATTTTTAATCAATTGACAATTTTTATTTTTGCACATAATTAATAGGATAGTAAATTTGAAAAATGTCATATGGTTTTAACTTTAAAATAAGATAATTATATGTGAATTTTGTTATTGATATAAAATTCAATTTAAATTTGATATTTAAAGTAACAATTTAGTTATATTGTTACTCTAGATTATAAAAACCTTTATTATTTTAGAAACATGATTTTCTATTGTAAACCATTTTCTATTACAATGATCATCCCTATTTAAATCCAAATAACTTAATTTACGTACTATGTCATCTTCATCTTAAGTTTAAAGACTACATGACATATTAAGAAAACAATCGTCAGGAGAGGATTAAGAAAATCAAAAGTAAGTTAAGGACTTTCACATATGCAAGTTGAATCACTTCACCAATAAGGCTAAATCACTTCACAAGTAAGAATAAAATCATCAAATAAGGCTAAACACTATAAGAAGTAATTTGATGCATTATCCTTAATCATCAAATAAGGCTAAATCATCAAATAGGCTCACCCATTAACTCATTATCTGATATAAATCAACTTCATCTTCACACATTAACAAATTTTTCGAACAAAAGGCATTTCAAGAGTTACCGATGAAATTTTCCGTCCCTATTACTTCGTCAAAAAAGTTCAAAATTTAACCTTTCTGCCACAATTTCCTGCCTTAATTGTCGACATCTTTTTTCTGTCGCCAAAATATATTTTCCATCAATTTTTCCAATGGACAACCAAAACTGTCGTAAATTCCTCATTTTCTTTACCTAATTTACCGACACAAATCTTTATCGTTGCAAACTTCCATCGCAAATTGATTTCTCGGAATATTTACCAACCGATATTTCATCCGACGCTAAACAAACTTCTTTTCCATTAATATTGCTGATGGAATTTTGATTTTTATCGGTAATTTACAAGGGTTTAAATTTTGTTGGTATGTTTTCGTCTCGAATTCCAACCTTTCTTTTAGTGCATAACTAGCATGCCTCACCTGCAAGGTAATACTGTTTTTATAACTAGTTCATTTTTTTTTTTCATAATTTGGCGTTGGAAAGGAGATTTGAGGCCTATGTTTCAAGATATGATGACCAGGAAGAAAATTTCAGTATACATTCAAGTCAATGGCGTCTGAACGAAAAGATAAAACTTTTTGGTGAAACGAGGTAATCACATATGCCGAAATTTTAATTAAAATAATTAAAATCAACTTGCTAAAAAAATTAATTGTGATGTATTTACATTATGAGTTAAAAATAAAACACATTTCTAATACTCGTTCGTTATGTTGGATGCGGTGGCATATAGTGTAGATCAAAATGGAAAAAAAAATATATTAGTTGACATATAACTTTACTTTTTGAATGTATCAAATTCTTTCGTCAATTAAAAATAAGAATTAAACATGATTTTCTAGATTATATTGAAATTTTTATTAGGTTGTTATTGTTATATTATTTTATATATAATAAAAATCTTATACTATATAGAGTTATATATAGTTTTTTCCATGGACTTGGAACAAAGTCCTTTACAAAATTCAGGAAACGAATTGAGATGCAAATTCTTTGAGTCATCCATATTTTTAAGGTTAACTCTAGTTTCTTAAAATTATGACACCAATAATAAACTCCCATAGCTTTAATACAACTCTCTTAACGAAACACATTTGAACTCTTAACTACCACCACACCCTAAAATACAATTAAAAGAGTAACCCCACAAACCCAACATCCTATGCATAGGGATAATAACAATGATTAGGGCTAAAGCTTACTCTATGTCATCCAAAGTATCCACAAATGGTACCGATTAGAATTAAAGCACGGGGACCCATAACCTCCGACACCTTAACCCAGTGACAAGATGCCTATGGTGGTGACTGACTTTGATCTTTAGGACACGTGTTCTTCGTGTTTTTTCACTCTCGCTTATGTTTTTAAAATAATGCTTTAAACAGCCAACAATGCTCACTTAATTATAAATTTTTTTTATTATATAATTTTAATCTATATAATAAAATTATAATTTATCTTTAAAAGGACCCTTCAATTACGCTCATCTCTGCCATTGGCTTCCTCTCATTCTCCTACTAGTGCCGCTCTCATCTATTCTAATTTACTCCTACAAATTAATTAAATTTTCTTTATCCATCCATGGAACATGAAGGTTACTGGTTCTTTCACTCCCTCCGCAATTTGTCTTTCTTCCTTTTCTCTGCTACTCTAGCTTATTTGTTTCTGTACTTGCTGAGAGCAAAACTGTGGTGCAATTGTCAGATATGTGAAGCTTACCTCACCTTGAGCTGGACCAAACAATTCCATAATCTCTGTGATTGGTATACTCATCTTTTAAAAAATTCTCCGACCAAAACAATCCACATACATGTCCTTGGCAACACTATCACAGCCAATCCAGATAACGTTGAGTATATGCTAACCACCAGATTCAATAACTACCCAAAAGGGAAGCCTTTCACTACGATCTTGGGTGACTTTCTGGGTCGAGGCATATTCAACGTAGATGGGGACCTGTGGAGATTTCAGAGAAAAATGGCCAGTCTACAGCTGGACAGCTTCTCGATAAGATCATATGCTTTCGAGATTGTCCATTATGAGATCGAACAACGACTTATTCCACTATTACTCTCCGTTTCTGGCAAGAATGATAGGGTTTTGGATTTACAAGACGTGTTTCGAAGGTTTTCATTCGATACCATGTGTCGATTTTCATTTGGATTAGACCCCAGATGCTTGGAGGAGTCTCTACCCCAGTCTGATTTTGCTGTTGCCTTCGACTTGGCATCCAAGTTGTCTGCTGAGAGAGCGATGACTGTGTTCTCTTTTGTTTGGAAGATCAAAAGGATGTTGAATCTAGGTACTGAGAGGGAAATGAATAAAGCCCTTAAGATGATCAATATTCTAGCTCACGAGGTGATAAAACAAAGGCGTAACATGGGGTTTTTAAACCACAAAGATCTTCTATCCCGGTTTATGCGTACTGTTAGTGACGAAAAATTCTTGAGAGATATTGTCATAAGCTTTCTCTTAGCTGGTCGTGACACGGTTGCTTCAGGTTTAACCAGTTTATTCTTGCTTCTTGCAAACCACCCAGAAGTTGGATCATTAATACGTCTGGAGGCAGATAAAGTTTTTGATACAAACCATGGAGTAACAAGCTACAAACAGCTTCGAAAACTTCATTATTTACAAGCTGTGGTCTACGAAAGTATGAGACTGTATCCGCCTATCCAATTTGATTCCAAGTTCTGTCAAGAAGATGATGTATTACCGGATGGGACTTTCATTAAAAAAGGAACTAGGGTTACTTACCATCCATATGCTATGGGAAGGGTGGAACAAATCTGGGGTCCAGATTGCTTGGAATTCAAACCAGATAGGTGGTTGAGAGATGGTTCCTTCTTCCCTGAAAACCCTTTTAAATATCCAGTCTTTCAAGCTGGATTTAGGGTCTGTTTGGGCAAAGAAATGGCCATCATGGAGCTTAAGAGTGTTGCTCTTGCACTGTGTCGCCGATTTCATTTCCAATTGGCGAATCCATGCCGCACACCACGATTCTCTCCTGGGCTGACAGCCACTTTCAATGGTGGGCTCCCAGTTTTAGTGCAAGAAAGGGCGACAACTACCACTCATCATGATCATCAATGATCTGATCCGTAACTTGCAAAGTTGTCCGTGGTAAATCATTAGTACATGGTAAATGTGTATCTTTCCACTATAATTATATGCAGCTTAAGCTAGCTGTTTGATTAGCAAATTGCACGAAGCATGTAGGCACCAATGAAGGTGAAAGGGAAGTGATTTAGATGGGACGTGATGCTTTTTAACGTGTTATATGTGTTTTAAGAACCACAAACAGAATGTCCGGTTGGTGTCGGCAGCACAGGATAGACTAGGATCTCCTATCTTCCTGGACTGTAAGATGGGATTGCTTGTTTCTTGTTTATATCTAATCATAAAGTTGTGAAAGTCATATACTTGTTTGTTTCATGAATTTGAAGCTTGTAATTTAGTTTAATCTGAGATATCTCCCTAAGAAAACCTCCTCTCAGAAGCTGAAAATTGTATTCGGCAGAAATTATGGATCTCTTGAACTTTTCCAAATCTCACGTGTCAGTGAGACTTTTCCTAGATTATTGTTGTTATAGGATCATTAATGCATGTTCTTCTGCGGGTTACTCTTGAAATATCTCAGCTTGCTTCAGCAGTTAAGACATGCTTATTTTGAAACTAGTTTTACAAGGATTGGTTACTTTACTCGATAAGTGGTCTTTTTCTTTTTGCTCGAGGTATCTTGCCCTAATCTTAATTTAACACTTAGATCCTGTTATAAGCAAACCTAGGTTCGATTGTTTTGATAATGATCATTTAACCTAGCTAGGTACAA
Organism: Erythroxylum haughtii; assembly: GCA_025504935.2. NCBI lineage: Eukaryota > Viridiplantae > Streptophyta > Magnoliopsida > Malpighiales > Erythroxylaceae > Erythroxylum > Erythroxylum haughtii. Next base: position 741,165 of record JANSVB020000454.1, read on the forward strand.
AAAGCTGAAGATAAAAATAGTAACCTTAGGAAAAAATTTGTTTTCCTACCAACCTATCAAAGAAAGTTTTAACCTAAGAAGGGAAAAGTTTTAACCTAAAAAGGGTTCCATATGTTACGAGGTTGCCCTTTAGAAGTTGGATAAAACGTAGTAGTAGGCTTTACATTCTTGAAGATCCAAGAGCCTCTTTTATGTGTTTATAGTTAAATAGAACTTTTATCGTATGCACTAGCCTTAAAGTGTCATGTTAATTCTCATTTCCCCTCCACTACAAGAAATCTGTCGTTTACTGATGGAAAAAATCGTCGGTAAACAACAGAATTTCGTAGGAATAAAACGACAGATAAAGACGTCGTTAATATGACCGTAGATAAATTTAACGACGGAAATTATATGTCATTCCGTCAATAAAATATACCGACGGACAGATATAATCATCGATAAATCGTCGTTAAGATAATCACAAAGGTTTCAATATTACCGACGGAAGACAGATGTAACCGTCGGTAAACTGTTGTTAAGATAATCACAAAGGTTTCAATATTACCGACAGAAGAAAAAGAACGACACTACAAGAATTTGTATTTTTAGTGAAAGTAAAAGTTGTCACTAAAAGCAGTAATATTTGTCGCTATTATTAATAGTGTCCAATCTCTATTGTCATCACCTTCTGTCACAAATACCTCCGTCACTAATGAAATAGTGACTAATTTTAAAAAATGGTCACAATTATACAATACTTTTGTGACACAAATAATAACACTAAAATTTATGAAATATGTGACGAAACTATATGGTCACAATAACTGTACATATTTATGACAAATTTATCGTCACAAATAATATAACATAGTGACAAATTAAGCCATAACAATACTTCATTTTATTGTGGCAAAATTGTCGACACTAAAACCTATCAAATGTGTTATAATACTATATAGTCACAACAACTATACTTATTTATGACAAGTTTGTTGACACAAATAATATAAAATAGCGACAAATAAAGTTGTAACAATACTTCATTATATTGTGAAAAAAGTGCTGACACTAAAACCTATGAAATGTGTGACAACACTACATGGTCACAGCAACTTTACATATATATGACAAGTATGTTGACACAAATAATAAAAAGTAGTGACGAATGAAGTAGTAACAATACTTCATTTTATTGTTACAACATTATCGCCACTAAAATAATTATAAATAGTGACAAAATATGTCACTAATAATTTTTTTATCAGTGTCCATTACTTCTTGGTCACTAATATTTTTAACAAAAAAGTGTCAACATCATTTTATCACAAAAATGAAAATTGGTTCTTACAAAAAGTATTATCACTAATGTGTTTATTATTATCACAAATAAAACTAGCAATTCATCAACGGAATTACATTAACTGTAAAAAAAAATTGCATCAGTGGCTATATTGTCTAACAGATTTCGTCACAAGTATGAAAGTTATTTGTTACAGTAATGTTGACACTAAATAAAAAATATATGTTACAATAAATTTATCACTAATGCCTTATCATATACATCTGATATGTGTAACAAATCTTCACTAGAAAA
>JANSVB020000454.1:768718-781290 GCA_025504935.2 Erythroxylum haughtii
ACAAGATACAAGACTCAAAGGAAACTAAGAAATTTTTATGCATGATTGAATTTAGCAATCTTCAAGAAAAAGATCCAAATGGAGAAATTAAAAGTATTAATTTCCCTTTTAAACAAACTTAAAGTCTATTTGTAAGAAAAATTTAAATTGTAAGCTTTGATATATGCATGTATATTAATCGTGTAACAAAAAAATGCAATTTATGTATCAAATATATAATCTATTAACATGTTTATTAGGTCTCAATTTAATGTATTTACATTTAGTTTTCAACATTTAGCATAATTATATTTTGAAGAGCAGAAGGGTATTAGGGCTGAATGAGATACCCATAGAGGCACGGAAGAGAATAGGTATCGAAGTTATTGATTGGCTAGTCAAGCGTTTTAGTATGATTCTTGAATTAGCTAGAATATCGGATGAATGGAAAATGAGTAAATTAATTCCTTTATATATGGCCAAAGGGAACATTCAAAATTGTCACAACTATAGAGGAATAAAACTACTTAATCATACCATGAAGTTACGGGAGAAGGGAATTGAGAAGAGAGTCAGAAAAATGGCTTTATATCGACCAACCAATTTGGCTTTATGCCAAAGAGGTCCACAACAGAAGCATTACATCTCCTCCGAAGATTAATGTAATATTATAGGGAATGAAATGGAATATGCATATGGTTTTTGTCGATTTAGAGAAGGCATATGATAGGGTTCTTAAGAAAATCTTGTGAAGGTGTTTGGGAGCTAAGTGAGTTCCTATGTCATATATACGAGTGATTAGAGATATGTATAAAAAGGCAATGACTAATGTACGATGATAAGAGGAGACACTGAGAATTTTTCTATTGGTATTAGACTACACCATGGCTCAGGATTAAGCCCTTTTCTACTTGTAGAAGTAATGGATGAGCTTACCAAGCATATTCAAGGAGATATGCCTTAGTATATGTTATTTGTTGATGATATTGTCTTGGTGGATTACACAAGGGAATGAGTCAATGTCAAGCTAGAATGTTGGAGGGAACGGTAGAGTCGAAAGGTTTTAAAATGAGTAGGACTAAGACTGAGTACTTAGAATGTAATTTTTTAGTACATCAGGTGGTTAATGATGTGGACGTAAAAATTAAATTTGAAGATGTACCACAGAAAGAGTGTTTTAAGGGTCAATCATCTAGAGCAATGTAGAGATTGATGACAATATAATCTATCGAATCATATCAAGGTGATCCAAATGGCGAAGTGCAGAGGAGTCTTATGTGACAAGAAGATTTCCCTCACGCTTAAAAGCAAATTTTACTGAATGGCGATTCGACCAACTATGCTATATGGGCCAGAGTGTTAGCCCACTAAATGCATACATAACACTAAACTTTTGGTGACAGAGACAAGGATGCTCTAGTGGATATGTGATATTACAAGAAGAGATAAGATTTGGAATTGTTTAGTGAGAGACAAATTACAAGTGGCTAGTGTTAATGACAAGTTGCATGAGACAAGACTTAGTTGGTTCGAACATATAAAAATGAGACACCGTGATACTCCACTGAGACGGTGCAAGAAAATAATTTTGAAAAACTACAAAAGGAAAAAAGGAAGGTCTAAAAAAAACTTGGAAGAAGTGATCAAGAATGATCTGACATGGTTGGATCTTATTGAGGACTTGGCCTGTAATAGGAAACTCTGACATATTATGATACAGGTAAAGGATATCCCTTAAAGAGAGCATAAGCAGTCTTGTAGGTTCTATACAGGTCCATACTGTGAATCTCTTGTGCCATATTTACCTCTTAGGAAGCCTGATGTAATTGTTCAGTCTCTATCTATCTAGTTGTTACTCGTGGAAGAGTCATTGTGTCCTATTATTTGGCTTTTCAGCTCAAGTTTATATGAACAGTTTTTGCTACCAAGGAGGTCTTTGTCTTTGTCACCAGTCAAGACAAGAGTGTAACTTTTACAATTTCTCATCTATTAGTAGCCACTTATCGAATGTGTCTTTCACTATTATTATCTTAGTATTATGTATTTAGGTATTTATTTAGTTTAATTTTAATAGCATTATTTGTTTATTTTTATGTATTTCCTTATTTTAGTTTTTCTCTCTATCAATGGGCCATTTAGTAATGGTTTCTTTACTAGTTAAGGAAAAAGCTTTATACTACAAGATCTCTTTAGGTATATCGTTTTTGAAAACTTATTATTATTATTAAAATTTTGTTTTTATATTTTGGATATAGATCCATCAAAAATAGCCTAAAAGATACGTAATAATAGACGTTTCGTATCTTATGCTTGTGCTTGTGCTTGATTTCAAGTAATTGTTGACTCTGATGTTTTAAGGTCAAAGAAATTCAGAACTGGGGAGTGGCGCAACTTGTGGCAAACTTGAAATATATAGCCAACATGTGCCCATTTTTCGTGTCGTTGGCAGCTCAATATAATAGGAGGCAGGTCTTTCTCAGCGAACCGAATGGAACTGTCTTAGTCTAAAGTTGTAACAGAGTCGGAGTGAGAGAGAGAGAGAGAGACGAAATGGAGTATTCTTGTGGTGAGGAATTTGATGTAATAGTTGTGGGTGCAGGCATTATGGGCAGCTCCACCGCTTACCAATTGGCAAAAAGAGGCCAAAACACTCTCCTACTTGAACAGTTTGATTTTCTGCATCACTGTGGCTCATCTCACGGAGAATCCCGAACCTTACGTGCAACGTATCGCCAAGACTACTACGGTAGTATGGTCCTAGAGTCCTCACAGCTCTGGGAGAAAGCCGAGAATGAAATTGGTTTCAAGGTCTATTTCAAGGGCCACCATTTTGATATGGGCCCACTCGACGACAGGAGTCTCTCTGCCATTATCTCCAGCTGTGGCAAGAACTCCATTCCCTATCGTGTTCTCAACCACCGCGAAGTGGCTGAGCAATTTTCCGGCAGGATAGACATACCGGATAACTGGATCGGAGTGCGAACCGAGCTTGGTGGGATAATAAAGCCGACAAAAGCAGTGTCGATGTTTCAAACATTGGCAATTCAGAATGGTGCAGTTCTAAGAGACCACATGGAAGTGAAAAACATAGTCAAGGACAAAGACAAAGGAGGAATATGGGTGTTCACGGTCAACGGAGAAAAGTTTTGGGCTAAAAAATGTGTGGTGACCGCTGGGGCTTGGACGAGTAGATTAATTAAAATGTTTAGTGGGATTGAGCTGCCCATTGAACCCTTGGAGACCATGGTGTGTTACTGGAGAATCAAAGAAGGCAAGGAGAAGGAATTCACCCTTGGCGGTGGTTTTCCAACATTTGCCAGCTATGGTGAGCCACGTGTATACGGGACGCCAGCGTTAGAGTTTCCAGGGTTGATAAAGATCGCCGTGCATGGTGGCCAGCTGTGTGACCCAGATAATAGGCCGTGGGGTCCAGGAGTTTCATTGAGTTTGGTGAAGGAATGGATTGGGAGAACATTTATGGGTCAGGTCGATTGTGAAAGACCAGTTGCGACTCAATTGTGCATGTACTCTGTGACGCCGGACGAGGACTTTGTGATCGATTTTGTGGGTGGTGAATTTGGGAAGGATGTAGTGGTCGGCGGTGGGTTTTCAGGTCATGGGTTCAAGATGGGTCCAGTGGTTGGAAGAATCTTGGCTGACCTGGCACTTGAAGGAGAAGCAAAGGGGGTTGAGCTCAAGCACTTTGGGATACGGAGGTTTGAAGACAGCCCGAGAGGGAACATCAAGGATTTTGGTGATGAGCTCGGTAATCTGAAATTAAACTAGCATTCCATTCCATTCCATTACTTTGTGTAATGAATTGGCAAAAATAAAAAATAATGCTTGGTACGCTGTTTGAATTGGTTTTGCAATCTGAGCAAAATTTGTTTTGTAAACCATAAACTGTTGGGAACCCCCAGGATAACTAAACCATCAATGTAGGAAACCGGAAGCAGGGCTCGCCAATATTGGCTGTGAAGCCTAAAAACTGATGTCGCGTCTTTCATGACCAAATGAACAGTTGCAGACTTATTTCCTAAGCGCAAAACAAACACAAAGTGTTTTTTAAACAACAGGAAGAAGGGTTAACACAAAATTCTATTATGTTACATTACCCTTTGAGGTCTTCAATTCACACAACAAATGCATAATGTGGTGCCCAACTAACAAAATGTATACAAAAGCAACTATAAGATTTCACCAACACTCATCACATGTTTATTTAATGTATGTCCCAAACTTATTCAAAAACTATCGATTTAACAAAATTCCATTCAACTCAATTTGCGATTCTCCATTGAAATTAGAATTTTTATCCTACAGACGGTCTTATAACATCAAGTGACACAGATAATATGCAAAAACAAAAAATTAATTAACCTAAATAGCTCTAAGTGACATATACCACCAACATTATTTGTATGAAAAGTACCTACGAACTCATTCTTGTCATAAAATTCAGTTGTATTGTAAAGAGATCTCTCACAATATTGTCAAAATCTAGCTTGAATTCTATTTATTTCAGCTTTTTATTTTCTCTCGTTAATATCTTTTGTTTTTTTTTTTGTGAAAAATGATGCCTAAATCAAAAATTATTTTTTCAAACAAAGAATCATAGACAACGACAAGACGATGAGAATAGTTCAGCTAGCTGATATCATATTCACGTGTCTAATTCGTAAGAGTTGCATAAAATTCTCTTATCTTTCCATATCCTCTTTAATAATCTCAACCCAATATTTATATCAAAAGTTACTTAATATGATGGTAATAAACTAAACTATTATGTTGTTTAACCAAAATTTGTCTTCTTTCTTAAGTGTTATCAGCATAACTAATCAATCGTAGATCATCTAAGAATTTGGTATCACTTTCCAACTCAATCAAAGATTTTAAACTCTATTAAATCAAAAATATCACAAACTTATGGAGTCTCACATTCTCTCCCTCTTAACGTAATTTTTATCCTAAAACTTAACCAACTAAAATGTCTAAAGGATGTTACCTGATAGTCTAAACATCAGTCACTTATCTTGTCCTCTTCGACATTTATAATAGAATAGAGCGTGATTTTAAAATCAAATCTTACAAGATAAACTAAATCATAATAATGGCCCATTTATATATTCTACCCCACTCATCTCACCTTATGTTGGTATCATATTCGCGACAACCACTTCAATCGGGCTTAAGAAAACCACAAGCTAAAAAATAGAAAGCTACAAAATTGATTAGTAATTTTTCTATAAAGCAAAATCTCTAATACTACACTGTTAGACTGGGATGACCAGAGCGGGGAATGGTGATGTAAGTAAAATGCACATATACTTTACTATATTTTATATTTAAAAAACCTTGGTAACCGAGAAAATATTGCGTTGTGAATGAATTTTGTTAAGAATTTAGTTGTGTAAGCAAAATTAATAATAAATCTTAATATTAGCAAAAGCATAGTCATGATCACAACTATTTGCTATCCTATATTCTTTTAGAAGACTCAAGATTGAAACAAACTCATATTGCTGGAATCCTACCGTGATCGAATCACGGATGCAGAGGAAAACAAAAATTTTTTGGATTCCAAGCGGATCCCAATAATTAACTAAACTTGAATAAAAACGATATTCGATTTAGAAATTGTACTTTGTTCTCTTTTCGAAGAAAAACTTTGAATCTTTTCTCTGAGTGATCAATCACCAGTTATCCACTTGTCCAGTCTCTGATGGTATCTGCAGAGCAATTTTCAAACTGCCTTTGGAGGAAGAAGACAAAAAGTGTTAGCTTCTATAAAGCTCTTCCCTTTAAATAGAAAAATAAAGACAGCTTTTATTAAAATTAAAACTCTTTAATTATAATTAGAATCAAATTCAAATTCAAATTACTTTAATTTTAATAAAATCAAATATCTCATATTTGATTCCCAAAGTTTTTCAAACTTTATAATTAAATCCAACTTAATTGAATTGATTTTTCTTTCACAAATTACTCTTTGATGTGTGACCCATTAAGTTTCTAATAAGTTGGCAATGATTATAAATTCTAATTCTAATTAGATAAATTAAAATTTCTTTTAATTTATCTTTAATTATCGAATTAAATAATTTATAATCATAAATCATGATTGACATCTAGCAACATGTCATGATTACCCAAATATCGGGAATGTCAAAGTGATTAACTTAACCTGTCCATGCATGGCTATAATATATAATTTAATCCTTTCGTCATCCAATATTCTAATTGGGCAGAGTATGGATATAGTGTCTACTCTTATCATCTAATTATGTTCGTCCTTACTAATTAGTAATTGATTTATAATTGAAATTTGAAATTTCCTTTTCAAATATCACTTCACTCTAGTCAGAGAATTCCATAAATCATTACCAATCAAGAACAGTAGAATATTCTCTCTAATTACTTTAGAGTGACAAATCCTTTACCGATTTACTCAATTATCTATATATGGTTCATAATGTGTCCAATTACTACCGACAGAATTATCCTAGGACAATTCATAAGTAGTATCAAAATATAATAATTTCCATACTAGATATATTAGTAATATCAAGTTTGAGGATTAATTATACAACCATCATTATGAGATAGTCCATAGACACATAAGTAATATTCCATTCGGAATTCTCATAATCGGGTCAGTTCAGTTACTTATTCTCTTATGATCATCCACACATTAGTTTAAGTATCTCTATACTTTAATTAATGAGATCAATTACTTTCTTCATAAGCAAGAAACATAATGTGTACTAATTTTAGCGTTTCAACAATATCCAATGTTGATGAAACTATAACTAGGAACATTTAGGATTAATGCATAAGTATATATTGAATCTCATAAATTATGATCTCATCATAATTTCAATTACACAGTAATTATTTCAAAGATTTTATCTTTACGAATAATTAACAAATACATAAAGATAAACGATACCTTTAATTAATTAATAATAATGTCATACACACATTTATAACCAAAATAAATTGGTTGCAACGGCGTAAACGAACACCTGCATCATCCTCCTTGCGTTCCAGCAACTGCGCCATTGGTCTGTCTTCGTCTCCGGTATTCGTTCGTCTTCATTTTCGCCCACATGAGGGTTGTTCTTCTCTAAGCAATTCGTCCAGCTTATTACTTGATCTTACGCTTGGACTGTGGGATTTTGTGTTTGTTTGGTGTCCTTTTGGATGACACACCAGCGCTCCAGTACCTTAAGCTATCAGGACTAGGAACAGTGGATGTCCATTGAGATATTTCGGTGTCATTTCCATCCCTTAAGTTCGGTCAAATTCTGGTTTTATAGCTTCTGATGTTTGTGTTGAACCTTCAGTGCTTCTTTCATCACCAGTTGCAATGAGAAAGGCTTGAAGTGAACGACTTTCTTCACTTTTCAGGAACCAGCTTCCTCGTTTAGTTCAAGCTTCAGTAAATCCTTCAAAAACAGGTACGATGTCTAGCCGAAGCATTTTCCTTTTCTGGGTTCTCTTCATAATCAAGTGAAGTCTGAATTGTTTAGCTTACTTTGTTCATTGTTCAGTTTGAGTATCATTTGAAGCGATTGATTAATGTGGTAAAGTTGTTTTCTTGAATTCACTTTGATTTAGATTGATGAATCGCAGGTAACAAGATGGATCTACTTCTGTAATGCGAAACAACTAATGCTCCAACTACAGCTCTTTTTTCACTTAAAGAGGGAATTTTAATCCCATTCTTTTGTTTTACTGAGTGCTTTTGCCTTTATTGTGGTTCTGAGGTACCTTGCCTAGAATTACTTCTATATCTAAAGTAAGATTTTTGTATCTTTCCCTTTTCTCTGGAAAGTACTTGATTGCCTATTTCAGTTATTATTAATCAATAGAGAGCTAGATGAGCCTCTTTCAGATGTGCGAATAGAGTTTATCCAAATTGCTTTTCTTGGCTTTAGCGATATCAGAATGCAGGAGGACAAACGCATAGTATATCCCAAGAGGAGAACTTATGAATGTTTGTCTGATAGTAACAAGAACATTTTTTGGCATTGTCTCATCCATTCCACATCTTTTGCAACATTTGAAATGATTATGTAAATCCGCTGTGGATGCGTAAATATCTGGCATTCTTGAAGAAGCTAAGCTTGATGACTCGTGTTCTGCAAAAATATTAAAACACAGGTACATCAAAAACTTGATGGGACTAGCTGGCCTCTCTGTTAGAGAAGATACTATTGGCAACATATTTTGGCGGTGGTAAGTTCATGACTTCATCAATTACTGAACTTAGGATTAAGTTGTTCTGTGAATTATATGCCGGTGCATTTTTCTGCTTAATTCTCATTTGCTGTTAGCATTTTTTATTCTTCTATTCTTTTTTTTTTCCCTTTTTGTTTTCCAGCTTATAGTATCCTAAGATGTTTGAAGTGATCAGAAGTTTGACTCTACTACTTTATTCTCTTCCATTTTCCATTTTGATGATTGAGTCATTACTTTCCCTGAGTTTTTATCAATTTAATAACCCTGATATTGATGCTATTCCAGTGCAGTTGCCAGTGGTTCCCATATTGATGCTATTCCATACTCAGGGAAGTTTGATGGAGTTGTTGGTGTCTAGTTGCAATAGAAGCCATTTGCAACTAGTCAAATTTGTGTAACTTCTGAAACATGATGTACAATTTGCTGCTGCAAATTATTAACCCATTGTTATCAGTCTTAGGGGGATCATTTTTCTCTGGAAATTCACTACCATAAAAATGTTAAAATCATTATTGCTTAATTACAGTTGCCATATATATTATAATGCAATTTGTCTTCACTTAATACACTTATGCAGCTAATGTATTTAGAACGTAATCGAGTCCTTCTTGCAAACCAAAACTGAAAGCACAAACTTATATTTTGCATGGAATGATCAAACCAATTCACCAATGTCAAGGTTCACAGGTAAAACTAAGAAAATTCGAGTCTAATTGTGTACTTCTAAAATTCATTGATGACACTACTTCTAGATTCAAGTTGTCAAATGATCCTCGGATCACATATGGGGTGTGTTGTTTTTAGATTACCTAAGAAAAATAATTATATCTATGACGTGTTTTTGTTTCTATTGTGTTTTTGGAATAAAATCGTTAACATAAATTCATCGTGAAATGTCGACGTAGTAGATATTTTCCAATGCCTGAAATGAGCTTCGGTAGAAGATATTTGGCATAATCCTCCCTACTAAAGGACAAATTGGTGCACAACAAATATGCTCACTAAAGTCTTATTAACGCTTGCTTTTAATGGCCGATCTTCTTCTTCAAAGTGTTTAATCTCATTATATTGAACTCTCTTTCTTTATTCTTTATATCTTATTTTATTTTAAGAAGCTATTAAATGAATGTGTGATTGTATGTATTATGTGTTGTCTAGAGCTCGTTCGAATCTTCTAGAGAACGTAGATGAAAATGGAGGCGACGGTGATGTCTCGATGGTTCGTACAAGATTAGGCAAATTGATAGTTTTGAAACAGTTGTCAATTGCCAAAACTATATCTATTTGTTACGACGATGATGGAGTCATTCAATTCAGTTGCATGTGTCAGAATTTGAGTTCTTTGTACTTTATTCAATTCAGTATAAATTTTTTTGACTATGACTCTAACAATGTAGCTAAAGTATTTAGCTACGAAAAATAAGCGTAGCTAAGAACTATTGATGACGATTTCTAAAAACGTCACTTATAGTTTTCAACAAACGGATTTAGTGACGATTTGGGTGATGAAACATAAACGTTACTAAAAATTATAGGCAATGTTTTTACACATTTAGTTAGGAATTTTTTTAGCCAAATGTCAACTTTATTATAGTGTAGTTTGGGGTCTGTCTGTCAAACCCTTACACTCTTTGGACTAAGGCATGATTGATGACAGGATAAGAAAGGGTACTGATATTCCAATGGAATACCCTAAGGAGCTGTATGGGATTAATTATGAAGTAATTTTCCTTGATCAATTCGTGCACAACATCCACAGGATACGTAGAACTCTTGTGCAGTCCAAAAGTTACTTGCAAGTGTAGTAAGAATCATGTGATTACGCGAGGGTTATCAAAATTGAAACTTGATCGACCAGATATACAAGTAAAAGGAATATCATCGAAACAAGAATTTATGATGTCTCTATGACAGTCGGTAGCTATTTTAAATAAGACTATCGTAACCTCCTATGAAGAAGTAAAATGTACAACATATGATGTTTGGGCGTAATTCTAAACCTTTAACAAACACTTGAATCAATTGTTGACTGTTAAATAAAGTTTCTTGTTCTATTCTTTTCCAGGTACAGTACTCAGCAAACTCTATTTTAGTTGCCATCACAGCCGAAATTCAGTGCTTTGTTTGCTTAAACTCTATTTTAGGTCTTATGGCACATAATTAAAATCTAGGAAAATGCAACACTCGAACAATAATCTCTCAAGGTTGGTTAGTTTTGTAAGTCTGTACAAATGACTTGCATGTGTTTAAAGCATGGGAACTTGAGGCTAAACTAGTCTATGAACTTCTAGCTGCATAGGTTATGAAAACGACGAGCGTGTAAGTAAAGTATTGCTCTGAAAGGAATTCGAAATTTGTAAAAACATAAAATATAAGAGGTAGTTTTCTTAAAAATGATAGAGACGAATTGATACATAACAAAAATTAAAAAAAAAAAGATTGAATTCTTTTTGGAAGGTGGGTGTGCCTTCCGGACAATTCGGAAGGAAACTATAAGTATTTATTATTTATTATCTTAAAATTTTAATAAAATCTAGCATAACAATATCGCCAATGAAATTTTTGTAATGAATATTTAAAATCGAAACATGTAATTTTAAATTAGTGTTTGTAGTTAATAATTTATCGGCTTTAAAATAATGATTATGGATTCTGCTATATATTCTAAAAAATAAATGGTAAGATAAGATAATCAAGTTTTTGAGAGCTCTCTTCTTAGCACTTCTTATTTGTTGATTTGGAAAGGATCCTACAAATTTGGTCGAATTTTCTTTGGTTAACAAGGGATGCATATCTTTCGTTGTTCCATTATATTATAATATATATATGTTATATTGTGAAAGCTTTCTTTCTCGATATTTATTATAAATACGCAAGATTTTATGTATATTTTTCTAGTGACATTTTAGCTTATGTCATTTAAATCTATTCCATAAAAATATTATTATATAAAAATAAGATAAGGAGATAAAAGATCCCTAGCATTCTTGAAAGGCTAAACTAGAGATTTGTTGACAAGAATACTAATGGACGAAGATTGTATAGTATTTATAATCAAATTTGATAAAGCAAACACACACAAAAAGGTGTGAATTGTGTGTGACCTAAAAATTTTACAAATTACTATCAACTCGTGTAAACGATAAGGCCCTACTAAATTTCAACAGAAAAGTCTGTGAATAAAAGAAGTCTATTAAAGTTAAAAAAATAAAAGGAGTCTGTTAAAAACGAAATGAGTATGTTAACGTTAAAAACAAAAGGAGCTTGTTAATGTTTAAAAAACGAAAAGGAGCCTGTTAACATTTAAAAAACGAAAGGAGCCTATTAACTTTTAAAAACGAAAGAAACTATTTGCAATATTAAAATAGAAGGAGCCTATTCTAAAAGTAAAGGAACCTTTTGTAAATTAAACACACACATTGTAATATAGAAATTTTAAAAGTTAAGAGAGAGAAATAGAGACACAATCGATTTATACTGGTTCGGTCTATAACGAATCCTACGTCCAGTCCCCAAGTATCTAACTTGAATATTTCACTATAAAAACTCCAAGTAGTAAATTTTTGATAAGTCTCTCCGAGCTTACAAGTACATATTTTTCAACGTTCTTCAACCTTTTACACTCGTAGTATTTAATAAACCTATACAAGATTTCAACAAAAATGTAAGCTTTAAGAAATAGTAGTCTCTCTCAGTAGAGTGTCTTCACTTTCTAAGGCGCAAGAAATTTGATAAAGATATAACTTTTGAGAATATTGATGCAGATGAAGTATTTCAAAGGTTCGACGTGTTTGCAAGTGCAGTGACTCTTCCTTAAATAGACATTTTCTTCAATTCTTTGTTGACTTTGTATCTAACAAATCTTCAATATCATCTTTGTTGTAATCTTCCAATATTAAGATGTTAAGAGAAAAATTTGACAAAAAATATCATAGCTAATTGTTTGTATTATGTGATTGGTAAGATTCTTCCAAATATCATGGAATAATTTCTATTAAGGTAATTTTATTAAGAAGGTTCCTAATCGTTACTTATAAAAGGAAATAACTTCAATTTTGAATTTTGAATTTTGAGATATTATATAGTTATCATCAAAATCATTAATAACAAACCTTTAGCTAACAATCTCCCTTTTTTGATGATGACAAGAAATAATTGGATTTCGAAAGATACTTGTAAACTTTATATGTTCTTATTCACGGTCATGATTAGAAAGAGCCTTTCGTACAACCTCTAAAGAAAGGAGCCTATCGTTTGTAAGATAATTGGGATGCAATCAGATCATATAATAGATATATCATCAAATGCAAATAAATTATTAACTCTCCCCCTTTGTCATTATCAAAAAG
>JANSVB020000454.1:822589-833256 GCA_025504935.2 Erythroxylum haughtii
AACCAAACATAGGATTAGTAATATGTTAGGAATAACTATGGAATAGAATAGCTATTCCTTTAAACCAAACACACCATAAGTACTAATGATATTTATGAGGGTTTTGATATCTAAATGATATGGTAATAAGAATTCGATAAGATACCCGAGATTGTTATTGAACATGCATTGTGCATTTTTGATATATGTAGATGTGCATAAAGGCATGCTTATACATTTGTGCAAAAGTGTGATATTTGAAAATGTGTTTTGTATGATATAGAGTAGGAGCACGTTAGACGTCAGTCAGACATTGCTGGACTATCCAGGCAATAGCATTATCAGAGCTTTGTATCAATAGCATTATCTGAACAACTTGAACTTTGTATCAACCCTTTTTAATCACTGTTCCATCAAAAGGAAACAATAGCAATGCAACTTTGTGACAAGGAAATCATCATAGAAACAACAATACCCATCTCTATCAGTTCAGAAATCATTCACACTAGGCTTAAAGACGAAGAATACACCATAATAACAAACAAGATTAGGAAACTTTGCCAATCATTCTTGTAGGAAAAATTTCCAAGTGAAGCTCCCTTAGACTAAGATTATTTGGTTTAAACACTTACTATGCATCTACCACCTCGTGGATGAAAATGAAATGTAAATTGTGAATAGTTGACATATTGGCCAAATTTTTGATCTTACATAACTAGTGTGATCTGTGTAAAAGGGATGAAGAGAGCATCAATCACTTATTCTTTCAATGTGACTTCACTGAAGAAAGATAGAAAAAGGTCATAAACAAATGCAACATAGTTGATTTCCCAGGGAAGGGGAGGCAGATAAATGAGTAGTGTTCTACTATTAGGCACTTTAATGAAGTTGAAAAGTGTAGTTTCTGCTTATCCTTTTCATATCTTGTGACGGCCATATAGGATAATAGGAATAAACAAAAATTTCATAACTCTAGCAGTGACAAGTAACTATTTGACATGGAAATTATGCATAGGATTCGACTCCATATTTACTTCTTCAAGAACAAATTTGAAGACACTAACTATATCTACAACACATGGGATGTATAAAGCTTCTATCTCATAGTATGAAGGAATATGTCAAAGTTATGTCATAATAGTGTGATTAGTTTGATAGTACTCCTTCCAATGGAGCTTCTTGGTCTGTAATTGACAATTCTTTTTAACTCGTTTTGCTTACCTTTCAAGGCGTAATTCCATTTATATTTCTTAACCAAAAAAAAAAAAAAAAAACTGCAAAGCACTGGCGTATTTCCAGCAATAATTGTAAGGGAGTCCTAGTGTAGGCAAGTTCTCAATTAATGAGAATATTGTATTAAAGGAGCACTCGTGACACTTCCTCTCCCATATTCTCACCCATTTGTGCCAAACATAAGCCAAGTTATGTTTGTAATTTTTCTGAAAAGGTGACTATCTTGAAAGAAAAGGTTCGGACATCAGGCTAATTAACTTCTCAAAATATTAACGATATCACTACCATTCCTTACATGTACTTTAAAATTACAGGGTGATAATTTTGTTAATTTAATCAGGTGGCTTTATTGAACAATTTCTGGATATAATTGACCAGAGGAATAAATTCACAAGGATTATGCTAATTGGAAATTAAGACATCAACAACTCAAAAGAAAATTAATGCCACAATTAATTTTTGTTCAGATTTTCAAACTTGTTTATTAACTAAATACAAACGTACACCGTACTTAGTTTGTGTTACAAAGACTCAAAGTCAAGACACAAATTTAGGGCAATTATAGTTATTAACAGGGAAAATCTGACTGACTGGGAAGAATAAACATTATCAAGCCCATTTTGCCATAAGGGACATGCCACCAGCACCCAAAAGGACAGCCGTGTATGACTTGACCTGAAGCTTGACGCTATCTTGCAACTTTGGTCCCATGAAATCAGCAGCGAGCAGGTCAACTAGTGCCATGTAGATCAGAAGACCAGCAGACGATGCGTTTAGTAGCCCAACTGTAATAAGTGCAGTGGGACTGTTTTCCTTGTAGGTTTTGGATAAGGCGATGCCGAGTGCAATACCAAATGGTGTTGTTACAGAGAAGAAAAACGCCATCGCCAACTTTTTCAAAAGCTTGTATTCAGCCTGTTTATAGGTCAGCATGAATAAAAAGTGTTTAATCTTAGTTTTTTTTATTTAAAAAAAATTCTAACATTGGATGTAACTGGTAGTACTGTCAATTAATTGAAGTTTTAACCTGGAGAATGCAGCCGCCGAGGCCCATTCCTTCAAACATTTGATGGAAGCAAAGAGCAGCAACCAGACCTTTTATTGAGCAAGTGTTGCTCGACGCTCCTAGAGAGACGCCTATAACAATTGAATGAACAATGATGCCTAGTTCTAACACCTGCCAAATGCACGCCCTGATAGTTAGAATGTTGGAAGTACAAACAAGAAGAACAGAAAACACTGGCCTCATACACGTTGAAACACAGGTTTCCTTCCTAATAAAAACTAAATGAAAATGATGATTAATTGCGTGAAAGAATTTTAACATATTTTCAGTCGAAAATTTAAAAGTTTCATTAAAATTTGAAACTGATAACTAAATTAATTGAGATCTAACTATTCAATTAGTAAATTAAGCATTCATTAAGAAAATATTAGCATTATTCTGGCAACAGCATTTTCGACTACCCATACTGTGAGTAAGAATAATACCGACCATAGCAATAACACGGAAACGAAGAAGTTGCTGGCCTGCGGATTTGGTTTGGGGATGGTAGTGAGCGTGAGAATGCCCAGAGTTGGCCATTCCCATCTCTCTGTCTCCATCAACAGTATCATTAACCTCCGGGTTCACCCCTCCACGACTTTTCTTGGTATACACACTAGTGGCCAAGGAGTCCACCATCATAGTGAATAAAGCAGATAACATTGCCACAAACCCTGTAAAAGGGAACTTGTGCCATGGATTTTCTTTTAGACAACTTGAGGATAACATGTCGAACGAATCTGGTAGAACGTGCATGAAGCCAGTAGCTAGGATTATACCAGCCGCAAACGCCTTCACAATCACAAACAGATTTTTGTCGGGTTGCAGAGCTGGGATTGAACGTGTCAAAAGTGGTGAACCTACACCTATCATGCTAGTGACTAATATAGTGACAATGGCTATGATCTTAAGGGGAAGTGCTTTTGCTTTGTCGTTGCAACTGTTTGATTCTGCATTGCATTCCTCAACTACTGATAGTGCTAAAGGTGTGAACATGGAGAGCACAACAAAAAAGATGGAGAATAGCTTGGTCAGTTTGAGGGTAGCCATAGCTTCTTCTAATTAAGACTTATCTGCCTAATTTAGGATTCCGTTGTGTTGGGTTTACCAAATGCAGCTATAAATATCGAGTTCTGGTGTGCTGGGTTATTTTTCAATGTGCATTGTTTAATAGGTCAATGCTTATTGAGAGATGAAGCTCCATTTCTATCTTGTATTCCTTTGCATTAAACAAACCAAATGCAAGAAGATTGACTTTTACTGTAAATCTCAACTTGTGCATTCTATGACACCCTGAGAATTACATGCATTATAGAGGAAGATAAGGCAGAAGATGCAACTGGGTTAATTCAAATACATTTCGTTGTCAATATTGATTATAGTATTTATGTGGATCAATCGTCACTTGATGCTCTAGAATATCCATGTACAGAGAAACAATTGAAGTCTTTATCGAGGTGAAGTCATTCCATTTAAAATATGAATCATGAAGTCTAAGAACTAGTAGGTGTATGAATAAATTAAATATATACTACTTTAATTTAATTGGTCACTAAATACCTTAAAAAATAATTGTTTTAATATTATTACTTTTAATATTAGAATACAAGTATTTTTAGGGTATATAGTGACCAATTAAAGTAGACTGTAATATATTTAATGCCTTATTAAATATATATTAGAATGATTTTACTAGTTTCTAAAAAGTATATATGTGTGCTTGAATTTAATTTCAAAGTTACATATGTTATTTTATAATTAGAAAAAATAATGCTATCATATTTATTATATATTTTGTAAAAAATCAATATCACATTTTAATGAATCGGTTTTCAAAATGATGTCTATAAAAAATAAAAAATAAATGATGATAGAATATATGTGTGTGTGTGTATATAAAATTAATAGTTCTGTTAAATATCAAATCATAAGGCTTTCTGACTAGAGCTAAATCGCACAAAAAAAATATTTAGAAGATAATGAAATTACAAAAGTCTTTATCGTTTACAATTTAAGTGCTCAGCTTGTTAATGCTTGTGGCTATCATTCTGCTAGCATGAGTTTTATTAGTGTACTCTAACGGAGATGAGTGTGCATTTCGCAGGGTGGCACGTTTTCAGCGCGAGTTAAGTTGATGCATATCCAACAAGACATGGAGATGTCGAAGTTATAATTAAAATTAGAATTCACTAGACAAATAGAAAGAAATTAAGAGATGCGGCAGTACTAATCGAGTACAATTTTAACTATATCCAACCATGCATATAGGTTGGTCAGCTAAATCTTGATCGAGCTAATTTACGATTTAACATGACATATCACAAATTATTTGTATTTGTTTTAATGGCATGATAAATTCCGGTCTTCGGCAAACTCCATCATAACTAACATGCCTTTTATATGGCCATTGTCAACGGTGATGACGTAACTTCCCTGCAGTACAATAAGTACGATTCCGTATTCGAAGGCGACCGCGTGTTGGCGATATTGACTTTTGCATTGCTAAACGCTTCGGACTCTATACATAAAGATGCTCTTCCATCTAACTAAAGGATTTTTATTCTATTTCTTCCACCACGTAATTGTAATTGTTGTTGAGATAGGTCAGATTCTAAACTTAAACGTGTCTCACCTGACTTAGTGCGAATTTCTTATACAGCCATTTCTATTTTACAAGATGCTTCCAAATTAAATTTAGAAGACCGTCCATCCATTGTAATTAATTAATTTTGCCTTTTTGTTGGGTAGTAACCTTATTCTAAACCCGCAATGATAATATATACACTAAGGTTTATATTAAAATTTAAGCTAAATTTTAATGTTTAATAATACTTTAAAACCCTTAATATTTTTCAAAACAAATTGTTTGAACGTCAAAACGACATAATCTTTAAAAAATTTAATGTTCTATCAACACATAATGATTTAATTTGGAATAGGTCTGGTGAGAGATACTCTTCCTGTTCTCTTTGGCATTTTGCACCTGATTCTAGCCTTTTCGTTGATTTCCTTCACCTGTTAGTATGGTACATTTCTTCCCTTCTCTGCTTCCTTCCCTTTTACCTTATGTTCTTTTTCTTTGGTTACTTGCTATTGTTCTGCTCTCCTGGGTTCAGTTAATTGGTTTTTTGTTTAACTAAGGGCTTTTTTGTCCTTGCAAATTTTGGTTCTTCCTTGCTCATAGTTGTTACTATTTATAAGAAAATTTTCAAAATCAATGTCTAGTAAGTTCTAATCCTTTACATTGTTTTAAGCTCAAGGTAGTGTAATGATTGAAGTTGTTCAATTCAACTTAGAGCCTTTGACCTTTCCATCCTCTCCTCTAACTGTCCCTAAAAAGCTCTTACTACCTTAAGCCTGCTCATAAAAGGGTAGGATGAAGAAACTCTCGAAAAAGGCTGTTGTAGTAACTATTGCTTCCCCTTATATAAACCCCTTTCCAAACTAGAAGCAAGTTATACAAGAGACTTTAAACACTCCCTTACACTACTACCCTCCTCTGGCTTGGAAGGAAAATGATCATATCTCCTTTGTGTTATATACTGGAAGAAGGAGCTAAGAGTTGGTCTTTAACTCTGGCTGGTTCTTTCTTGGAAAAAAGACCCTCCTTTATAATAATCAACAACTGCATATAAAATAATTGAAAGGGCACTGGATTAACTAAAATGTTGATTTTTGAGAAGAAACTTATGCTATTCAGATTTTTTTCAAACTCGAATACAAAGGAGATTCTCGAAGCTAGCCCTTGCACCTTCAAAATCTACCATTTTTTGGAATCAATCAGATTGGAGAATGCATCCATATGGATCAAATTACATAATGTGTCATCATCAGATTACTAGTCAACTAAAGGGTTAAGTGCAATAACAAGTTTCATGCGCAAACTTATTGTGTCATTGGATTACTAGTCAACTAAAGGGTTAAGAGCAATAGCAAGTTTCATAGGCAAACTTATTTGTATAGCTAAAACAATAGCAAAGAGGAGGAGAATTGGGTGTGCAAGGGTGTGTATCAATGTGGAATTAAGGAACTACCTGACACCATTTCGTTAATGGGAAGTGGAGAAGAGGAGACATCATTTGAGAAATCTATTTGAGCCTCATATCAGCGGAAACTAACATTTTAAAAACAAGGTAAGTGTTGGAGAACCACAAGTAGGAAATTTATAAAAGGTGATTCTAAGTTAATAGGTCTTGAGGATCAAACAGAGAGCATTCCTAACACTCTAAATGAAGAACTTGGAGTTCAATGTATGAATGGCCCGAGTAGTGCATCATATATAACTATAGAAGGAGAACTTATTAAATAGGAGACTACCAATGTCATCTATACTAATCCAAAATCCAAAATGCTAAAATATGATGACCCTGGATATTAGAAAGGGCATATAAGTGATCAACATGTGCTTTATAAGGAAGCAATATAGGAGAATGAAAGAGAGTTGGATGGTAATCCTCAAGAATCTATAGAGGTAACATATATTACCCTTTTGAATGGAACAAATAAGGAATTATCTAAAAAAGAATTTAAGACAAATAATGGAAGGAAATCAAGAAAAAAAGACAGATCTAAGGGACTAAGAATGCCTATAAATGCAAATAGTTTTATGAAATCAATTTTTCTAAGAAATAAAAGTTCTTAGAGGACTTTATTTTGAATACTAAACCTGTGTTGATTGGAAATTTGGAATCAAAGATCTAGCAAGAGATCTTATTGAACATGGAATCTTTAGAAAAGCAATGGTTGTTTTTGTATGATCACCAATTCTATCATTATGGTATAATAGTGATTGCCTTTGATATAAGGCAAATAAAGGTATATATGTTATAGGTAGGTGATCAACAGTTACATCTAGCAATATGGTTTTATTAGGAAAGTGTACCAATGACAATTTCATTTATATTTAAATCTAATTTTGCATTTCAAGTAAAACTATTATAAAATAACCTTGAAGTCACAATCAACGACCCTTAGCTAATATTGGAGGATTTTAATATCAGTTGTTGTGACTAAATTTTATGGACTTTGCAAGCTTTAATCTTTTGATTGTGATTACCAAATTTCTTATTTTTAATCCAAATTTAAATGAATTGAGTGAAAATAGTCGTGAATTTTGCATTAAAGGAAAGGTGGTGACAAGAGCCCTCATAGGGGTGACAAACATTATCACCCCGTGCATATTCTTATGAAATATAATTAATATTACGTGTTACGCAGGCAAGTTTTTGGACGGCGGATGAAAGCAATCATAAACCTAGATTCGGTCTATAATTAGAAAGGATGGATACAAAAAGAAGAACAATGGAAGCTAAAAGTAAGACAAAACCAGAGAGGTGGAGGTGGAGAAAAGAAAAGAGAGAGCAAGAGAATAGAGGTGGAGAAAAGAAGAAAAACATAATATAGAGCAGTCGAGTGAGGAATAATGTAGACATAGAAAGCAAAAACCAGTGCCAGGAAGTTGAGCTGGGTAAGAGATCCACCGCTAGCTTGCTCATCCGAGAGTTCATTTTTGTTTATTCATTCTTGTTTCATCTTTGCTGCTGTTATTGAACTCCTTTATCTTTTTTTCTATTGAACCTATTTTCCTTTGTAGAGTTTGATAGTTCATTTTTAGTTTTCTCGCTCTGTTTATTTCCTAAATAATTCTTTATTACTGTTAACTATAGAATTGAAGTATATGAAGATGATGAACTATGTTTATTCCATGATGGGTTGATTTCTTGTTCTTAAGAGTAGCTAATTTAGTCAATTATGCATAATGAAGGGATTGTTTTGTTATCTTATTAGAACGAGAAACTATATGCGCTTAGGTTATCATTTAGAAACAAATTAACTTAAGTGGGAAATTATTATTTAGGTTTACATAATTGATTTGGATAATAAACTTTTCGAATAAGAAAGTTAAATTTAGTTTATTATTTGAATTGATTTTAGAACCCAGTTGGTACTTTTAGCAAGAAAATTATCCAATTAGGTCCCTTAGTCATGCTTAGATGATTAAATTAGGGAAGTTAATTCCTTAAGATTTTTCACACCGGTTGATTAAATCGTTTTGCTTCCAGTTAAATTAGTTTACTTTGTAGTCTGACTACATAAATTTCTTTAAAGCCTTTACTCAAAAATTCAAGATGGAATGTTTAGGATTACATTCGTTTTTATTTTTATTCAAAGTTAATTTAAGTGAACTAATTTCACCTCATTGAGAATAAAACCCCGTATCCAACTACAATTACCTTGTATACTTGCGAGTAGAATAGCGTAGGTTTTTAGAACTTATTTTGGCACAGTAAGTTTTTGGCATCATTACTGAGAAGGTGTTTAGTGTTTGTATTTCATATAATTTGATTATTTTGTCTATCATATATGCATTTTTGTCGTGTTATTTCATTGAATTGTTTAAGCAGTTTTTGTTACTAATTTAGTGTTGTCTTTTTTTATATATAAGGAAGGAGGTCATAGGAAAGTGAACTTGTTCCCTTTATCAATAACATACATCAAATAAGAGGACCTCAAAGGGACTTTGAAGATAATCTTGAGGAACCTAAGTTTGAAGATCAAGAGATGGGTGAAAGGTAGCTAGTAATGAAGGAGTATGCTTGACCAATAATTGGTATTACCACTTTAAGCATATGTTTAGGAGAGGCAGCCAGAAACTATGAATTGAAGAGCATCCACGAAAACATGTTTCCATCTTTCTATAGGGTTCCTAATGAAGACCCTTTAAACTTCATTCGTTATTTTAAAACCACTCTTTAGACATTTCGTTTGGATTGCCTAAACAAAGATCAACATAGAATGAGATGGTTCCCATACACATTGTAAGATTAGGCCAAGGCAAGGTTGATGACCATTATGTCCAATTCATTCACCACATGGGAGAAGGTGTATAACAAATTCTTGGAAAATTTTTATTCCCATCAAAAGACCTCTTGTTGCGGATGAAGATAGCTACTTTCACTCAGATGGAGGGAGAGCCATTCCATAAAGCGTGGGAAATTTTCAAACTTTTTCTAATACAATGTTCAAACCATCATTTTCCACTTCACATGTAAAAATAATTCTTCTATGATGGATTAACACAATAGTGTCAGTGCACAATAGACAATGCAACAAGGGGAGGTGTTCGAAAGAAGACCGCCGAAGAGACATATGAAATCTTTGTAATGTTGGGGGCCAATTCTCATTAAAAGAGCATAAGGGGGAGCAGAGCTAGAGTTCATGAAGTGAGGGTAGAACCAAGAAGTGGCTATGTAATTGGCTAAGCTAACAAAGAATGTGAAAATTTTAACTATGAGAGTACCTCAGAATGTTCCAAATCAAGAGGTATATGGCATATGTGGAAATTATGGTCATGAAGATAATGTTTGTTTATATTCTTTTGAATCTTTTATAAGTGAGGAAAAATAAGAAAACTCACTTAATGCTCTTCAATCGAGGGTGCAAAATGATCCATATTCGAACACCTATAACCCTAGTTGGAGAATCCATGTTAGACCCCATTTCTGGAGCCCAACATCGGACACGGGATCATGAGGCTTAGCATGGAGGGAGGCTTAAGAGTTGGAAAAATAATAGAAGAAAACTCCCTCGGTGAACATATAGAGCCTTCGGGAATTTTACATCGCGGCGAGCGATATGGTCTAACTTTTTTTACGACGAACCCGTAACTTTTATCTTCGCCGCGACGACCAATTGGTCCCACCGTAGCGAACTCCCAATGCCAACAAAAATAAAAAGCTTTTGGTTAATTACGTCGTGACGAACTCTTAGTTTTTCCGCGACGAAAACCCCTGAAACTTAGCCCACAACCCAAAACAATAAGAACTTATACATAAACACATGTAATTTCCAAAATCCTTATACTTTGCGAAAACATGACAAATAATAGAGAAAATCCAAACACCTATTTCATTAATAATAAAAGTAAGATTTTTACAAAGCTTTAATGGCATTTCAAGCCATAACACATCAGTGGAGTTTTGAGAACCAAAAATACAAAATACATTTGATTAGAAAAACTTGAGATGCGGCTAAAGCCTTGAATTTTAAAAAATCTAGCTTAAAAATACAAAAGCATGCCAATTCAGAGTGATGCCGAAACTTTTGACCTACTCGATCTAACACGCACCAACGGAAGGATTGAAGAGGAATTTGCGTTGATCTTGTATAAGGAATAAATCCAAGCTCTGGGTATGACTAGAATGATTGAATTGTTGGAAGAACTTGCTTCGGTTATGAAGAACAAGGAAGAACAGACTTGAATTCGAAAATTGACAAGTAAAACTAACTAAGATACGTATGAAATCAATCCCTACGACACCCCCTAAAGACCTGCCTTAGGTAACCCCGATGATCAGAATTGAATTCAAAGAAAGAACTCAAACACGCCACAATTGGGAAAGCAATTGAT
>JANSVB020000454.1:842476-853229 GCA_025504935.2 Erythroxylum haughtii
AAATATAAAATTTTAAAAACTAAAAAACATTAAATTTATGCCATATCGTTTAAAGTGAACTAACATATACGATATATCTAATGAAAATAGTCGAGGAAAAAACATTAAATCCTTCATGTTGTGTTGTCGTTTTTAGTCCTGCATGAAAAAACATGCAATTTCCATGCACAAGCAAGTTGATTTCTAGCAACTCTCTTCCATGGGTTTTATGCTTTATCTTGTCTTCTCTTGCTCTAATTTTCTTCTTCCTATTCCATAAAGACAACTGAATATTAATCTTCGTAAAATGGACCAAATATCGTGCTTTCAACTCACTTTTAACTTCTTTGCTTCCAAATTATGCCTAAAATCACATATGAGTCAAAGTGAGTATCTTAAGCAATTTCATATCATTAATCGCTAAGGTTATGGAATAATTTCATAATCAATTGAGCACTTATCAATTTATATTTCCTATCTCTAGAATTTCATGAAACTCTTATTATTTATGCCATGATATATTCTTATATATGATTTTATAGTCCCCATATATTAAATCTCAAGTTAAATTAAAATGCTAGTTTATTTCAAGTCAATTATAATAAGTAATCATGAATAAACCACAATAAAATTTGAGGCTTTCTTTAAATCAAGAAATTAATCCAAAATAATTTTCTAGGATTAATTCCTCCTAGATTTATCATAAATTAGTTTATTCTAAGAATAAGAAAACCAACATCATTTAAGATAAAACATAATCGAAAAGAATTCATTCTCATTGATCTTAAAATCTTAAATACCCTTTGGTTAAATCTTGATGAAAATCCCTTCTTTTCTCTAAGATTGCTTTGTTGTTAACCCAAGACACTTTATTTTGGCTTAATGATTGCTCTTTATCATCTCCTTATTTTATTCCATAAAGCTTCTTTTTGTTCTCACAGAATCCCAAAAAAATTCAAAGAGTCTCAGCAAACATGAGTCCAATATGGACCCATGCTAGTCATATGTTCTTTACAACTATAAGAAACTTTAATTTGTTTAAAAAGACAACACTAATATGGGTCATAAATGTAGGTATGTGTTGCACCCATCTTTTAGGTTAGTAACACCTCAATTTTGTATTTGATGGTTCACCTTAAGAATAAGGGTTTGAACGCCATGAAAAAGAATTCATCAATCTTTATTGGAGAGCTAAATCAAAGCATATAAACAAGAAATAAGCTAGATAAAGTTCCAAATCCCATATAATCTTCTAAGTACAAGTAAAATGCTCTCAAAATTATGTCTAAAACATAGTCTATTTAGCACTTACGACCCATCTAACCCATAACCTATCTAATTCAAAATCAAAAATAAAGGAATCAAGTTATATAGAGAAGGCAAAAACAAAAGGAGGGGGTTGGAGCATTAAGAAAAGGGAGAACAAAAAATTAAGAAAAGCATGAACAAATAGTGAGGCCAAAAGAGATAAAAAGAAACAACACGAGAAAACAAGCAAATAAGCATACGAGAGAATAAAAGGAGATAGGGTTGTATAAGTAAAAACAACATGAATTGAAAAATATTAAAAAAGTCATTGAGGGGGAGAAAAAATAAGAAGAGGGGGGCACAAAATCAAGAAAAAGAGGGAGAACACATTTTTTAGAAAAAAAAATGTCCATGGTATTTAATATGGAAGATCCCTTGGTTTTTGAAAAATAGACACATTATTTCATCCTTAATTTTTTTTTTGTTTCTACCACAAAACTAGGGGAGAACATATGTTTTTCAAAAAAAAATGCTTATGGTATTTAATAGGAAAGATCCCTTGTTTTTAAAAAAATAGACTTATTATTCCATCCTTTAATTTTTTTCTCTATCACTTAAAAATTAAAAAACCGTCCTATTTATTACTTTGAAAAACCAAAACCCAATATAAAAAACCCTTCTTTCTCTTAATTAAATCTTCATTGACCATTTTTTACAACCATAATCAACCACCTTTGAAATAATCTCATTTCAGTGGACTCTAATCTCCTTATAAGTTGAATAAGCTAAACAACTTCAACACCTACCATTGTGTTTTTGTCATGCCCATCCTCTACCAATTAAAATTTTTTGGGCTATTTCAAGCTAGATGGGTTATTTTAGGTATAAGCAGTGTGAGCATCAAGGTGTCCACTAAGAAGTATTGATTAGGTTTTTTTTTTGGCTTTTTGCTCGTGTTTAGATGAAAGTGGAATGTATAGTTTGTAATTCTTCTCAACTTCGAGGAGGTTTTTGCATGGTTATGTGCTAGAGATGTTCTCATCCTTGAAAACACCTGAGTAGCTCTTTGATAACTTACTGGTCGTTTGGTTCCACTTTTATTTTTTTGTTATTGTTTTTAGTTTCTGTTTCCTGTTTTGAGTTTCTATTTTTTTCTAAAAGAAATGAAAATTTGTTTGGATGAGATTT
Organism: Erythroxylum haughtii; assembly: GCA_025504935.2. Taxonomy (NCBI): domain Eukaryota; kingdom Viridiplantae; phylum Streptophyta; class Magnoliopsida; order Malpighiales; family Erythroxylaceae; genus Erythroxylum; species Erythroxylum haughtii. The sequence goes on from JANSVB020000454.1 coordinate 844,892, forward strand.
GTAATATAAAAATTGAAAACAAAAATCTGTTTGGATGAGATTTCTAATAAAAAACTGAAAACAAAAATATTATTATTATTAATTTTTAATAAGTTATTCTTCTTCTTATTATTATTTATTGTTAATAATAATATTATTAATTATTGTTATAAATTTTCTACTTACTATTTTTAATATTTTTATTTTTATTTTTATTTTTATTATTAATTTTATTATACCAAATCAATTATCTTATTATTATTATTATTATTAATTATAAATTTTGTACGTTTATTATTATTATTATTATTATTATTATTATTATTATTATTATTGATCGACATAGAAAGCAGTGATATGTTGGTTTTGTGTCGAAGAAAATATATTGTCAAAATTTAGAGAAACAATATTTTCCGGTTTCTGTAAAACTATTGTAGTTTTTTTATTTTCATAAACAAAAAATTACAATAGAGTAAGCCAAACACGTTTTATTTACCTGTTTTTCTTTTTACAAAAACAAGAAAAAAAAACAAGAAAAAAAACAAAAACAAACAACCCATTAGTTTGTAAAGTTTGATTGCGTTTAATGGGTTAATTCTTTACATTTTTTCTTAAAAAACTAGTATTTAACTAAAGCTTAAACTAATAAATAATATCATACAATTAAGTATAGTTATTGAACTTAAGAATTGAAATAGTCTTATTTCGTTTTTATATGTTTTTTAAAAAGTTTAATTAATAATATATTTTTAAATATAAAATTTTAAAAACTAAAAAACATTAAATTTATGCCATATCGTTTAAAGTGAACTAACATATACGATATATATGTAATGAAAATAGTCGAGGAACGAACGCTAAATCCTTCATCAATTCTTATTCCATATGTTGATAACATTTTGGAAACTTCGAATAGGGCACGGGCATACTCGACCACGTATACACATTCTTTGTCGAGGCAAGCGGAAGACGCCTAGGAGACAAAACTAATTGGCTATGTCTTTGCCGCGTGGATTTTATAGTGTCAGTGCCAGGAATAAAATGAAGAAGTTAACTATTCATTTATCTAAATATTGTTCACTAGAAGTTATATAATGAATAATTAAGCGTTCTTTGAAGTATAGCTTAGCGTGGCAATTCCGATAGTTTAAAGACGAGGCTTATAGAGAGTTTTGTTACGGAAGAAGAGCAAAAAGAAGTTTTATTTGATAAGCTTTCTTTTTCTTGTCCGCCTCTTGACCCAGTTACCTTGTTGTCAACGCTTTCGTTTATTGATCACAATCGCAGAACAACAACATCCTCAATCTCTTCCCTCTGATTATAGTTCTTCGTCATGGCCACCACCGGAAACAAGAGTATCAATGCGAAATTGGTTGGCTTTTGTCCCTCTTTATCATTCTTAGACGTAATTCTGATTTGAGTTAGCTGCTATTTTTTATTTTTTATAACTCAAAGTTGGGATTTTGGCTTAATTCTTATCACCTTTTCTGATCTGAATTTGATTTCATTCTGATTCGTACTGACCTGTGCTTGTTGTGTGTTAATTCATGGCGATCATGTTTTACCGGTCTTTTTCATCATTAAACATTTGTCATTGTGGGTATTTAAATTTCGCCTCTTAGATCAATTACCCAGTAGCTATATTTCTGGTACGGATGTTTTGAATGCATTTTTATGCAAATTCTGGTGTGGGTTTGTGAAGATTTGCAAAGATTAATTACTAAATATAAAAATTCAATGATCTTTTTTTACCGGTCTTATTTGTCACTTAAAACTATTGTACGGTTATAATACATTCAGTAGTGGCCTTGAAAGTTCTCTATTTAGTTTTGCTAGCTTGATGTACAGCTGTTCTCAAAGTAAGCTAATTTACAGTCTTTCAACCGCTGTTATACTCCAGTAGCTCCCAGGATCTAGTGCTTCAGTATTTACAAGTTCTTTGCTTTGAACTTAGTTGCTCTATCAAATAGTTTTTTCCTGTCAACTTTTTGATCTTCACGTCTTTTCACCCGACCGCTTTCATCCAACAAGCCCTCATTTACATTTTTTTTTAAAAAAAGAAACCCTCACTTGCCAAGACAGCAGCAAGCCTAGGCTTATAAAAACCTTGTTTTTCAATAGAAAATGGGCTCTGTTCAGAGTTTAATATCAATTTGTTTTGGTAACAGATTCCTAGCTTTCGATCCAAACATATTTTCTATGATTTGTGGATATTCTCTTTTATCAAAACGTAATTGCAACAAATTCAGCCACGTGATTCAAATCTATTAATCTTTCCCACGTCATTTTAGTTTTCTACTAAACTTAGCATTGGAACTTTTATCCGGAAGAGTGTATGTGGATCAACAAAAATTGTTGTTTACAAATTTATCTCTTTAGTTTAACAGAAACTTAATCCTTTACTAGGGGCCACCTAACATGTGAAATATTAATGTTTTGCTAACAGTCAGCACTTCAAGTGGCTGCTGTCCTTTTTTTTTCTTAATTAGCTCATATACTTTTTTTTTTTAATTCCACTTTTGTGGGTACCATCTGATTTCACTTTTACCTCTCCTAATTGATAGAAATATACAGCTCATTATTTGAACAATTTGGAAATTTTCTTCATCAGCATAAGACTTATTTCTTCATCTCTGAGAATACTACTATAGCTTCTGTTCATTTTTATGCCTCAGGTGCTACTTGGAGATGTTGGTGCTGGGAAGTCTAGTCTTGTCTTACGTTTTGTCAAAGGGCAGTTTGTTGAATTTCAGGTTTGCAATGATGAACTTATGCGGGTCATATGTTTGTTAATCGATATACAAATTTGTATGGGCATGCACATTGTTGTGTGTGTGCACACACATGCTTTTATGTACATATGCATGCTTGCATGAGTTTCTCAATGTGTAATGTGTTTAGTTCTCCAATATAGGAATCAACCATTGGTGCTGCCTTTTTCTCTCAAACATTGGCTGTTAATGATGCCACGGTTAAATTTGAGATTTGGGATACGGCAGGCCAGGAGAGATATCACAGCCTGGCTCCAATGTACTATAGGGGAGCTGCTGCAGCGATTATTGTGTATGATATATCTAATCAGGCAAGTGAACACTGAAGGTTCAGCCTTTATTCTCTTATAAATAGTTGCAGTGTCTCTTTTTGAATGGTTGTGTTTGGTATGCATAGGTATTTACGAAAACACTGAATCTTTAACAATTTGACGATGCTTTCTAGCTTTGTTGTGGGTTCATGTATCAGTTGACCTGCATGCTTTTCTCTAGAAAGAAATGACAGAGTGATGCTTTCATGCTTTTCTCTAGAAAGAAATGACAATAATGCTTTCATGCTTTTCTCTAGAAAGAAATGATAGAGTGATGAACTTGTGCAAGTGTGTGAAGAAATTTGGCATTTATCCATCATGCTGTGTATTGGTTGTCATTGTGTACAGATTGGTTTTCAAATCAACTAATTAAATTATGCCAAATACCCTTCTTAAGTCTTGTGTCCCCTTGAACTTGACATCCGTGTATTAACAGATTTTGGAATCTTATTTGTTGTTGAAATAAAAATGCCTCAAGGTTGTCAAATGCCATTGTGGCAATTAGGGAGATTAGTCAATTGGTAATATCTATATTTTCTTGATTAACTATTTGGGTGCATAATTTATATTACTTCCTCTTTATTCCAACTTCATCAAATGAAACTTTACAAGTTTGTGGCAGGTTCACATGCATTAAGTAATTGTATCCTGTCTGTTAAATGTTTTCTTCAACGAAAAACCATGTTCTGTGTGTTGGATAACTACTGACCACGTGTTATTGAGTGCCTAGTATGGTCTTCCCAGAATAGTGACTTGTTAGATGTTTGGATCATTTCGTTGCTGAATTCTGCGATCGACTTCATGACTTTGGATTTTACTACAGTATCTCTGTTTCTCTGTTTTCTATGTACTGAAAACCCTATGTTTTATTTTCTTTAGGCCTCATTTGAGCGAGCAAAAAAGTGGGTTCAAGAACTTCAGGCACAAGGTACTTTAATTATTGAATATAATTAAGTCTAGGTTTCAAGGGCTTATTAGGTGAGAGATGCAAAAATGCCACAACATGACCATTGCAACAGCCAATAATTGAAATATAACCAAGTCTAGGTTTCTGGAGACCTACACTTGGTTGTATTTCAATTATTGGCTGTTGCAATGGTCATGTTGTGGCATTTTTGCATGTCTCACCTAATAAGCCGTTGTTCGGAGTCTGGAATTGGCACCTCCTTGCTTGAGAATTCTTGTAGTTATTCACATCCAATTTTCTGACTTTTGTGTATCATAATACTACCAATTCTCGCTAACATTTTCTCTGTGTCATTCAACAAGGAAATCCAAATATGGTTATGGCACTCGCTGGGAACAAAGCTGACTTGGTAGATGCAAGAAAAGTAACTGCTGAGGCAAGTATCTTTTGTTTTTCCAGCATGCTACTTACTAGTTGAATAAAATCTTTGGGCTAAGACAGATGTAGCAAAATATCAAAGATGTTATCTTTTGTGTAGTCAGCTTTCTGTGATGTAAGAGGGCTAGACTCCTGTTAAAGTTGCCATATGGTTATTAGATATGACATTTTCCATTGTCTTCCTGCCAAAAGCTTTAATATGTTTATAATGAGTAAAGTTGCACTTGTGAAATGGGTGACTAAATGAAAACATACAAGATGAAGCAATTTGTATCTACAATCCTAATGATGTTTAAAAACATGGATTTACCTTCAGTGCTATAAGAGAATCGATACAGTTAAGAAATGAACTTAAAAGATGGAAATCAGGGGAGGTTCACAATAATACTAGACGGCGGAGTAAGCAAGAACGGAGGAGTTGATTTGTGCTTATGATATGGCATTTACTAATATGGCTGCATTCTATTCATTCCTTCGTGGTCGATGCTGTATGTCTGAAACCCACAGAGTTCCCAGGACGAGGAACCACAACCCCCAATAAACAATAGGTTAGTGCCAGAAAAATTGTATTGATCATGTTTGCTAATTCTTACAGGAAGCTCAAGTATATGCTCAGGAGAATAGCCTTTTCTTTATGGAAACATCAGCGAAAACTGCTGTCAATGTGAATGACATTTTCTTTGAAATAGGTTTGTAATTGTGTGAGATGAGAGTTCATTTACAAAGACTATATATACTGAAAGTATAATCTTTCAAGACGTTCATCCATTTGGTGAGATCTGTTCTACAGATATTTACACTCCCAATAATATCTTTGTTTTTATTTGGACACAGCAAAACGACTGCCTCGAGTGCAACCAGCACAGAATTCATCGGGCATGGTTCTTATGGATAGACCTGCAGAAAGGACAGCGGCTGCATCTTGTTGCTCCTAAATAGTCATTTTGTTGCCGCTTGGCTGTATCTTAAGTAGTTCTTTGTGATGGGCACTAGATCTTTAAGTATTTGGTTTGCCGAAGTTTCTGTATAAAACTCAAATCAAGATTTGTACATGAAAGGCTCTTTTTTTTCGAACATTAAATGATTTCATTATATAAAAATATATATAATCTAGAATACAGAAAGTCGAGAGTAATCCAAAAGATCTGAATTATAGGCAATTTTGATTCCTAGTAACCATCTACAACTTGAAATCAGGGGACGCTTGTAAGACCATGTAGACCAGTATTATTCCAATCCCTATCTCCTCTTTATGTTTCTTGTTAGATTTGTAGCTATTTCTCTTGCTAACATGGCCAATTTGTGGTGGAGGAAGAAGTCCTAAAAATCCAGCCTAATGCTTCTACTTTCTTGCTTGAAAACTTTGCATTTATGCTCTTTCCATATGTAGGACACCTGGGTTATCCAACTTGACTGCTTTGAGATCAGCTGCATTATGTAGTAAGTTTCCCTAGCCAAGTAATAGTTTTAGTCTAAGTGTCCATTGGCTTGTCCATGTTGAGAATTAATTGCATCTAGCTCTAGACTTGTCTAGGATACTTGCATCTTATCATCAGGTGTTCCGAATTGTTAATAGAGAACTTGATCTTATCTCTTGTAACAACTCTCAATTGATTCCCAACTACAACATGAGTGAGTGAGCTGATGTCACTATCCCATACTAAGGTTGCCCACTCCTACCTTGTGCTCTAGGTAGTCTATAAAAGTATTTTGAAGGCTTTTATACTGAACTTTCTTGATTTGTCTGCTAGCCACTGAATTTTATCTTGCTCTCTTTCCTGACATTTATGCAACTCTTACATTTTGAAATTGGCACTTTAATTATTATGGAAGGGTCATATCCATTGGTTATTACTAATTAACGTATTTACTTTAGTTTATAGATATATCACCAATTTCAAGGGTTGTACCATCTCCACCTTATAGGAGACCTTTATAATGCCAATTATCATACAAAAAAACGTGCTCTCTTTATTTCCAATCTTATGAAACACCTAATTTTGCATTCATTGTCTTATCTCTAGAATTTCCTTTAGGATACTTGACATGTCTTGCCTTCGCTTTAAGATTAAAATACTCTTATGCTTTATGAATAGATTGTGTATCTATTTCACTCATAAATCCTCCTTTTTATAGCACAACCACTATAAATTTCGCTCCTTGCTCACGCTACGTATCATCCTTGTAGAATGGATGCCCAGACCTCCCTGTTGCTTAGGTCTGCAAATTTTATTCCAACTAATCTTCGCTTTGCTTCTACCTTGGTTTGAGCCATTTCACAAGAATTCTCTAAGCCTCTTATCTATTTCCTTGAGGATGCTTTTTGGGAAGGATAAATGATTGATCCAATAAGTGATAAGATTACTTAGTATTGTCTGAATTAGATTTAGCCTACCTCTATATCTAAGGAACCAATTACTCCATTGGTTGATTCTTTCATGAATTAAGTCCAACAATGGTTTGCAGTCCACAACACCAATTCTTCTTTGAGAAATTGGTACCCCTAAGTATTTAAAAGTTAGACTCCCTTATGTTAATCCCATCTCGACAGGTATAAAAGCTACCTCTCTATTTGAGTTGCAAGATAAATAGAAACATCTCTTCTAAAAGTTGTATCTTAGGCCTGAGATCTCTTAAAACTCCTTCATTACTTGAAAGAGTAGAATAATTGAACTTTTCTCAACTTTGAAAACAAGAGAAGCTCATCTACAAAACCTAAATGTGTGAGCTTCATACCTTTACATCTTCCACGGAACTGGAATTATGAGTGCCTCCGGATGTTATTCGCAAGGAGAGTTGACAACTAACAAATAAAGGGATATTGGATTCCCTTGCTTCAAGCCCCTCTTTTCTTTGATCAATTCTGTAGGTTCCTCATCTACCAGGATTGTCATAGAAGTAGTAGTAACACATTCCTCAACCCATTTTCTAAACAAGGGAGGGTAACCTACTGCTTCCAATATAGTAAAGAGAAAGCTCCAATTGATTTAGTCATAGGCCTTTGCAAGGTCCGTCTTTACAGTGCATTTTCACATTCTCCTCTTAGAATTATATCCCTCTAATAATTCCAAATATTGTAGAATGTTTGCTCCAACTGATCTCCCCTTAATGAATGCAATTTATCGTAGGTTAATTAACTTTCCCAAGCTCACCCTCAGTCTATTTGTCAAGATCTTTGTGATGGTTTTGTAAAGAAAGTTACAACAAGCTATTGTCTTGAATTATTCCATCTTCCGTGCATTACTCTATTTGGGTATAAAGCAAATAAACTTTTTATTCCATTCATTGAGGATTTTTCTTTTCTTATAGAACTCATCCACTACTGCTACTACTTCTTCTCCTATAATATCCCAATGCTTTTTAAAGAATCTCTCATTGTATCCATCCGATCCAGGGGCTTTGTCAAGGTTCATTGAAAAAATAGCATTATTTATTTCTTCTCTTTATTTCTCTAACCAAATCCACCTTCTCTTCTTCATCTAGGTTTTCAATCCCTATTAAAACCTCTCTGAGTATAGCTCTTGTTGGCATTGCAACCCCATATTACCGACTAAAGTATTTTAAAGAAACCCTCTTCTTACCTTCTATGTCCTCATAGATCCGCCCTGTTTCATCCTCTAGCATTCAAATGAAATTTTTATTCCACCTAATTGAAATTAAGCTAATGAAATACTTAGTACATCTCTCACCCTCTTTCATCCAGAGCATCTAAGATGTCTACCTTAATAGAATATTTGTACTATTCAATAGTTAATTATACTTTTCCACTTGTGCAAATTCCTAATTCCTTAGTTGTAAATGAAGTGAATCACACGTTAATATATCGTACAATAATATGATCAAGATACACAAGAAGGGGGGTTGAATTGTGGTAGACTTTTCGTTAATCCCTTCAAAGAACAATTACTTGTACTTTCAGAAAACTTATCGTA
>JANSVB020000454.1:914784-924908 GCA_025504935.2 Erythroxylum haughtii
ACAATAGTGACTTTCATACCTTTTGCATCGTCTTGTCTATTGTTGTGTATAATCTGTGGTATGAACGAAACCTTCGCACCTTCCGCGATGAAGCCTTGGATATAGGGAGTTTTACCTCGTGGGTGATCTTACAAGTTATGGAGCACCTCCGCTTAAACACTAAGGGAAGGTAATTATGTGTGTATTCAGTTTCTTGTTATTCTTATTGCTACACATGTAGGTTCAGGGACATCTCAGGGTTAACGAGGAGGAGGGTGATACTCCCTCCTACCGATACTAGGCAAGATACCAGGTAGATTTCCTTTTGCTATAGCGGTTATACTAGAAGAATAATTTTTTCTACGTGTATTATGCTATTGTGGATTTGATTTGTGGTCTTTGATGGGTTTTTGCTGCAGGTCTTGTATGGTGTGGTCATGTCTTCTGGTGAATTTATGTATTAGGTCAGTGGATTTAGTTTTCTTAAGCTTCTCGATAGGCAGGCTTTGAAGGCATGGTGTTTTCTTCCATGCTTTGTTCACGATCCCTATGTATTTATCCTTTACGAGCCTTCTTCATAGGCTAGAGGTTTTTTTTTTTTTGGGAAATCACTAGCTATGTATATATCCTTTTCTTATTTGTATAAAAATTTTGCTGATTTACCAAAAAATAAATAGGGAAAATGACAAGTCCTAATTTTTAATCTTGATTTTCTCCAAGTTTTAGTTTACGATTTTGGCTTTGGTTACATTGTTTCCTTTTACCTTTAGTTTTTCTTTGTTTTACTAATCTATTTAAATTTGTTTGAATCGGTTTCTTACACAAAGAGCAACCTAAATTAAGTGGTGCCTAAACACAATCCTTGTGGAATCGATATCCACTTTTTACTACAAGTTAGGACTCATATACCTGTAGTTTTGACCGTAAAACTAGTAGTTTGTTTTACAATCAACACTTATGTGTTATAAATCTTCATAATTCCTAAATCTCATATTCGGAATTGGCTTTAAATTATACTACTCGGTAGATTTATTATTAAATAAGACATAAAACTAAGTTAAATTAGAAAAATGAGACATATTCTAATTGAACCTTATCTAAAATATTCTCTATTTTCTATATCTTACTGATCCTTTTAATAATTTCATTAAACTATGATTGTCATCCCTCTATCTTCACTCCTTTTCTTAATAGGTCAAGGATTCACATCTTTTTAAAGATTAAGAAATGTATTAAGCCTTGAAAGGCAACACAACTGTACATTCAAAATACAATACTAGTTGTCACTATATTTTTGTGACAATTAGGGATTACATAAAAGGATTAAGAACAATTAGGGATTACATAAAAGGATTAATAAAATAGAAAACTAAGCATTCCAAAAGAAATATAGATATTGCTTATATTAAAATATGTGTTTTTGTATGTTGATTTAAAGTTTGATATGTTGCATAAGTTGTTTGCAAAATTGTTCTATGGGTAGAAATTTATCTTATAATTTGTCTTATATTAATGTGATTGGTGAAGATCAAGTAACCCAAAAACATCTATTCTATAGTTACCAAGATTTGATGTTGTTTAAACTTTTTGACCTCATATTTATTAGAAACCTCCTAGGGAGCTCCATGCATATTCCCTTGATATAATTGTAGTCAAAGAATAGATGTTTAACACTTTCCTCAACCTTTCAACATTGTGAACACTAGTTTCTAAGCTATAAGTATCTAACAATTTTATTAACTATTTATAGCTTTCCTTTTATTGTAATTCAAAGGGTGGTGGCAGCATAACTGTTGAGATAATTGGCCCAAATTGGTTTGGTCTAAGCTATTTTTGGAAGATCTTTGAAGATCAGCTTCTTGCAAGTTAAGTTGGAGAATTTACAATCATTAAAAGTTATCCAAATATATTTATCATCATCAATATTAAAGTGAGCCTAGCATATTTCATTTATGAGAAACTAAATAATGATGAGTGCTAGAATACTTCCTTGTCAGATAAGGCTATTGCAACAAAAGCATTTAGTGGAATTGATGTTTTGAGGGTTACAACTTTATTGACATTGATCAGTTGCCTCATTAAAAGCATACTAGAAGCTAATAGATTCTCCATTCCTAACTGATTCTATGAATTCAACCTTAAATGTGCCCCTTATTTTCAAAATGGTTTTTGGTGTGGTTGATGTAAACTATGTAGAGTTAGTTGCCTAGATACTACTATTCTTAACAAAGTAACTGTGAATCGACTTGCACATAAAGATATTGTTTGTCGTATGTGAGTCTCCATAATCTTTTAGTAAGCAATATGGTAGTCAAGGTTTGAAAATAACAAATTACCATACCTTCTTGCTTTCTTATAGTACAAACTTCACTCCATTTCATCTTAGTTTTGTGAGTTCCTTTTATTTTTTAGACCACAAGAAGTTGCCAAATGTCTTGTTTATGGTTTTTATGATGGACCTTGGGAAAAAAATCAATATTGATAGAATTAAGTATAGATGCAATAAGTTAAATTATCCTTGGTATTGAAAGGTGTTTGAAGCTCCAAGAAGAGATTCTAGATTGAATTTTGTCAAGAATATTTATTAAGTCCCTTTATTTCACTTTATGAGAGGAGATGGGGATGCCAAGATATGTCATAGGATGTTTCTATTACTTATGGTATCTTCAATCTATTGGTGTCTATCATATGCACTCTTTGAAAGATAAATGTTACTTTTGGCATAGTTAACCTGTAACCCTAATTCCCTTTGAAATATTTTTAGTAGATTCATCAATGTTAATGTAGACATTACATCTAATTTAGAAAGTAAAATTAGATCATTTGCAAAACAAAGATAGGTTGGTTTAAGTTTCTTACAATTGAAGTGATATTTAAAATTTTTTGTTCATTCTATAACCATCTCAATTATCTTGTGGAGTACTTCAATGAATAAAGTAAAGATATAAGGATATAATGGATTTCTTTGTCTAATGTTGTAACTTTTGAAGAATTTGGTAGGTTAACCATTCACTAAAATTCTATGTGTGGGAGTCTTTGTGCATTGTTCCATCCAATGAATGAATACATATGGAAATTCCATAGCTTGTAATATATTGTCAATAAAGCTCCAATCCATATTGTCATATTCCTTTTTAATGTCTATCTTGATGCACCAATTGATATTACTTCTCTTTTTAGAGTAAAAACTAATGAGCTCTTGAAGAATAAGGATGTTATCGCCAATTACTTTGCCAAGTATGTAAGCCCCTTGAATGGGAATAATGTGCTTGCGGAGTATACCATTGAGCCTTTGACCAATGATTGTGGAGATAATTTTGTATATGGAATTATAGCAAGCAATAGGTCTAAAAATAGAGAAACCATTTAGCTCTCCATTATTTGGCATAAGGGTTATAAAAGTGCTACTAATGTCATTAAAGAGAGCCTTTTCTGAAATATTCCATAACAACTTCTAAAATTAGGTTTTCAGTAAGTAACAAAGTTTTTTTTTGAAGATATTGAAATTAAATCCATTTGGTCCTGGAGCCTTATGAGGGTAGAGATTTGAAACTATTCTCTCAATTTCTTGAAGTGTAACATGCTTATATAACATGGCTACTTCTTCAGTTGGAATGGAATGTTTAAGGACCCGTTTAAGGAACTGCTTGGATAATTGTATTAGATCACTAAAGTAATAATAGGCCCCTTGAACAAGATAGATTTGAGAGTTAAGTAGTGAGTTATTGAAACTCGTTGATTGTAAAACCAATTACTTGTGTTAAAAATTACAAGTATATGGGTCGTTATTTGTAGTAAAAAGTAAATATCGTCCCACAGAGATTGCACTTAGGCACTAGTTAATTCAGGTTATGCTTTGTTTAAGACTCAAATTTGAATAATAACTGAAAAGTAAACTAAGCCAAAACAAACTAGTCACAACTGAATAATGTAATGATAGAAATCTGTTAAGAGAATTATGCAATCTGTCAAACTTTAGCTAACTTAATTGTCAAGGTACTACACACATCATGACTAATTTTTGTTAGTGCACATAAGCAAACTCAACCCATAAAACCGTCACTCGAAGACAAGTATAAATTCAAAAGGGACCTTCCTTATGAATTTCACTCATTTCTCTCAAGTGTTTGATGGTTAGTGTTTCGGTCAAACTTCCTATAAGAAACTACACTATCATAGGCTTGCTAATATACCAATTCTCCTCCATAATGATTACATGCTAGGATAGATCAAAAGGGCTTTGTTTCCGGATGTAATGTGGCTAGAGTTAAGGTGGGTTAAACAGGTTTTAGGGGTTTATCACAAGCATTTGTCAACTAATAAATGTACAAAGGGATGACAAACATAAACTTCTAAGATATGCAATACTTCTCTGTATTTATTCAAGCTACTACATGTTTTTCCTTTTTCTTTTCTTTTCTTTTTCATTTGATTTTGTTTTTATTCTTTTTTTTATAATAATGAAACAATGAACAAAAAATGACAACTATATACCATGTGCTTTTAACTTATAATTCCACACTTAAGTATCACTCAGTACTCTATTAACTTATGATTGGGTAAGTTAATAGGATTTGTGGGTTTTAAATTTTTTTAAATTAGGTGATTTCAAAAAATAAAAGGTTACAATGAGGCTAGTAAGGGATAATAAAAGGGTAGGTGATTTAAGCCAAAGTTTAAAGCAAGAAGGCCTTAATATATCTTCTATCTAGCATGCATCCAGTAGATTTAAACTGATTCAAAGCAAGTTCTGAAGTTAATTACCTAAGGAAGCATCACACAAACAAGGAAATGAAATGACTATAGAATGGAGTCATAAAGGCTCTATTCCTCATATAGGCTCAAATGAAATTCTATTGTGCTTCTGTACATTACCTCATTATTCAAGTGCCAAGTTTTGAGTAAACTTATGCGGCCAACTACTTTCATTGCTCCACATAGTTCACTCTTTGCTCAAGTAGCCTAATTTAAGTTCATGCATGCATTTAATCTCATTTCAGCTAGTATAATAGAATCTCAAGGTAGCACATTCATCAAAAAGATTCAAATGTAAGGGAAATGACATAGCTAATACTAACAACCTAACATGCATCCGACATGACATACAAAAATGAAAACATAAACGTAAAGACTATATCCCTACACTTGAAAAAAACATTATCCTCAATGTGAAAAGGAGAATACCTAAAACCAAACAAATAACATAATGAAAATCAAAACAAAAAAACAAAAAAAGAATAATAGAAGAGATTAAGGGTAAGATGGGCTCAAGGTGGTAAGATTGATGGAGGTGGTGCGTTTAGAAATGTGTATCTCAGGTGGGAAGGTAAGGGTTTTAGTTATACAATAGGAGGCTTTACAATGGAAGGTGGTGTGCATGCATCCTCTCTCGAACTTCTCTTGCTCACCCTCCTCACACAATTCCTCTTCACTCAAATTCTCATCCCTGTGCACTTCAACAACTTTCTCAACTTCCTTTTCAACCTCCTTCACATAATCATCCACAACATCAATCTTCATACAAGCACTTCCATCCACCGATTTCTTCAAAGATTTAGTCATATTAAATTCAACCTACTCATTACCAATTCTCAAAACCAGTTTTCCTTCATGCACATCAACTAATGCCCTACTAGTTCGTAAAGGGCCTACCCAAAATCAAGGGACAATTCCTATATTTTTCAAAATCTAACACAACAAAATCAACAAGATTTATAAATTTATGCACTTTTACTAGAACGTCTTCTACTTCCCTAAATGGCCTCTTGATGGATTGATCTGCAAGTTGGATAAGCGTAGATGTTGGCCTGATGTCTCCTAGCCCCAATTTCTGAAAAATAGAAAAGGCATCAACTGAGTACTTACACCTAAGTTATATAAGAATTTCAAAAATTCAAAATCACTAACAACGTATGGAATAGTAAAACTCCCTGGATCTTATAGTTTTGAAGGCATTGTGCTTATGATGATAGAACTACGTTTCTCCGTCAAATTCATCATCTGATTGTCTTCCCAAGTGTGTTTATGTCTCAACATGTCCTTGAGAAACTTTGAATACTTAGGCACACACTCTAATGCCTCCACTAAAGACAAAATAATTTGAAATTTCTTGAACTTCTCCAAAATTTTAGAGAATTGAGTGTCAACTTGATGTTATCTCACCTTCTGCCGATATGGAATCTTAAGCTTGTAGGGTGGTGGTGATACATATGGCTTCTCTTCTTCTTTCTCTTCCATATTTTCCAATTATTGACTATCTTTTTGAACACTTTGCTCCTCCAATTGCTTGCCACTACTAAGTGTGAATGCCTTAAGTTGTTCCTTTGGATTGGCCTCAATGTTACTTAGTAAGTTTCTTGCATTCCTAGAGGACAAAGTATTAGCAAGTTGGCCTACCTATGCTTCCAAGTTATCGATGGATAAAGCATGGTTCTTTATAATTTGGTCAAACTTTGCCTCCATTCTTTTCTGACTCTCTAGTCTTCTTTGACCTTCCCCTTGGTTTGAGAACTTTGAACCCAACACATCCATTAACTTGTCCTATTTGTTCTCTAAAGACCTAAGACAGTCTTGCTGAAATCTAGGAGGTCCTTGTGTTCTCACTTAGCCACCTGTATTGTTAGTACTCCACAAAATATTTGGGCAGTTTTTCAACCCAAGATTGTAAGTATTAGAGTATGGATTGTTATCTTATTATGGATGACCTAAATAATTTACTTCTTTTGTACCACTCGCTTCCAATAAGAAGCATTCAGTTGTGTCTTGATTGTTGTACCCACATAATTCACATTGAAACTACATGGTTTTGACTGTGGATGAAGAAACTCCTTGTATATTGCTCAACTACTTTATAAGGGCTGCAATATGTGCTTGCAAAACTGTCACTGAGTTAACTGGAATCATTCCTTTTTGCTCCTTAGACCCCTGTCTCCTCCTTTCATTTGACAACATATAGTTATTATTCACCGACTCTTCCAAAAGATTACGAGCTGCATTAATGGTTTTTCTCATCAAAGACCCTCCTATAGTTGCATCTATTGTTCCCCTTTTGCTCTAAGTTACACCATTGCAAAATATCTGCAAAAGAAATTCCCTCAGAAGGTTGTGGTGTGGGAAACTCCTTTGTAATTCCTTGAGTCTCTCCCATGCTTGTATAATGGCTCTCCATCACTTTGTTGAAAGTTGGTGATCTCTTTAGTGATTCTTGTTGTCTTAGTCAAAGGAAAGTACTTATCCAAGAAAGACTGGGCTAGCTACTCCTAAGTGGTAATCTAGCTTATAGTGAGTGAATTATAACATGCCTTTTCTTGATCCCATTAAACCCGAAGGTGTCACGAATCTCCAAGAAATTTGCAAGATGGACTTTAGGATCTTCGTTAGACAACCCATAAAACTGCACACTGCTTTGAAGAATATTGAGGAGTGCCAGATTGATCTCAAAATTATTTGCTTGAATTGATGGCCTTGTATCCTTGAGGACTAAAACCTGACCTCATAAAATCCATCAAAGTCCTTTTAGCTCCTCCTTTCTCTCCTTCTTCTTCCATATTCCTTTGTGTTTTGTCTTGATGTCTAACTCTTCTTAGCTATCTTTTATGCCTTATAATATCTGAAAACTCTTCTTAACTAAGCTCGTCAAACCTTCTTGTGCTATTTGTGATCATCCACCTACAAAAACGCAAGGAAAAGTATCAAACACTCTTAAATCAAAGTCACTTAAACTAAACAAGATGATAAACAAAACAGTCCCCAACAACGACACCAAAAACTTGTTGATCACAAAACCAATTCCTTGTTTTACGCTAAAAACTGAAAGTATATGGGTCATTACTTATAGTAAAAAGCAGATATCATCCCACAGAGATTGTGCTTAGGAACCACTTAGTTCAGCTTGTGCTTTGTTTAAGACTCAAATTTGAATAATAAATTAAAAGTGAACTAAATCAAAACAAACTAGCAACAATCGAATAATGTAATAATTGAAATCTGTTAAGAGAACCAATCAAGTTATGAGAGAACGGATTTTACTATCATTAATGCTAATTTATCCTTTTATGTGTTTATAGGGTGTCAATTTTAGACGATCGTAGGGTTGATTACTCTCTTTAGAGTTATAACCATTCCCTAATTCATGTCAGAACACCCTCCTCTTCTTCACTCTCTCTCTCTTCTTTCTCTCTCTCTTTTGGGTTTCCAAATGTAGGCTCCATTTTAGGGTTATATCATCCTTTTATAGTTTTTACCAATTAAAGTATCCTTAGTGTCTTTTTGGGGTCCAAAATTTCTGAAATATCCCTAAATAACTCAAATCTAAAAGTGACTCCGTGTTTGTCTACGTATAGACCATGATTGTGGCCCTTACTGTATGATTGTGGCCTAGTTATCTCCTCTCTGTCACCATCATGGCAGATCCCCTAGGATTATGGCCCTATGTTGGTGCTTCTGTCACAATTGTGGTAGGTCCCCCATGATAGTGGCCTTGTGTTTGAGTCTCCTTCAAAACTCTTTTGAATGCCCTGAAACACTAACAAATTTGTCATGGCACCTCATACATATAAAATTGAAACTCAAAAACATTTTCTCAACCAAATAACACTTAAAACACAAATGTTTATGAAATAACACAATCGTTAAGCTATAAACACACTAAACAATCAACTTAACCACTAAAGACATATCAAATTACATATAAAAATACAATGTAATCTACACCTATCAATAATGTTGACTAGGTGATGTGTATTGCTAATATTAACACTGCATAACAACTTCATTGTCTACTTAATAAGCTACGTTTTCTCTATGTAAACATATTGTTTAATACCAATAATATTAGTTATCAGTGCTTTCCATATACTTTCCTAATATGTGCTTAATTGATTATGCATTTAATCCATAACACTTAGTGATTGAATTGTTGCATCTTCACTACAGTGCATTTGGATGCATTGATAATGATCCATCTCTTGCAACAAGCTTTGTAAAAGACTCGAATATTCAGTAACAGTCCGAGTCTCCTGCTTAGTTGCTAAAACTTTCATCTTAATCTCGTAGATCTATGCAGCATCATTAACCTTGGAATATGTCTGCCAAATAGCTTCCCAAATCTCTTTGGCAGTTTCGAGGAATATACATGTGCCACTAATCTTTGGCAGCATCGAGTTCCATAACCAGGACATTAACATGGAGTCTTGTTCATCCCACGCTGCAAATTTGGGATCGTCCTGTGAAGGACCTGTGCCTATTAAATGGCTCAATTTCCCTCTTTTCATCAGGAATATGAGGACCAATTGTGACCACTTAAAATAATTCTTCCCATTCAATCAATAAGCAGCTTGAATGTTTTGCAAATCTCCAGTTATAGTAGCAGCAGTATTCTCGAATGCAGGGCTGATGATTTCAACAGAACTTTTGGGTGATTCCGGCATGATTGATTGAGTAAGACTAAAGATAAGAATAGGAAAAGGAACAAAGAAATATGAGAGAGAAGGCTAGGACGATGAGAGAAACAGTGAAGATGGATCTTAGTTGGTATGACCAGAAAAAAAAATCAAAGTTTTAGTAGGAAAAAACCAACAACTTTGATACCATGTCCAATATTAGCATAAAAGAATAAATTTCTCTCATATATCTTAGGTTACAACTTTAGTTTATGTATACAATAGTCTATCCTAAATATAGTAACAAATTCCCTAAAGGTAGAGAAATCTGTATCTTATTCCAATCCCCAGAAATCAGGGTTTTATAGATAACTATACAATCTTTCCAAATAATACTACATAATCCAGAAATGATTCGTTTAATCTTTACATAATGGGGGAAAGTAATGTGACGAGCTTGCTTGACACAGTATGAAAAACCTTTCCCCAGCCTAACATGTTCTATTGCAAAACAGGTTTCCTAGTTCTAAATGGATATAGTTTTACAGGAATCTGCTGTGGTTGGTGTCCTTATCTTGCCAATGTCATGTATACAATAGAATAAAGACTTAATAGGAACTATAGTATGTTGTGCGGAAACGTGAATAAATTCGGAATGAAAAATAAATAGTAACAAGAACACCAAAATTTTTTATACTGGTTCGGCAATGCCTACGTCCAGTTTGGAGACGACTGAGTATTTCACTATAATCAATGAGAGCATAC
>JANSVB020000454.1:950243-961393 GCA_025504935.2 Erythroxylum haughtii
GTACACAAAGTTCGGGTCGCTACACCCAAGCTAAGGATACTCACAGTACCCTTAACCTGACTATGCAACACTAATTGAATATCCTTTGAAAACATTTGGATAACACAACAATAGTATTTTTAAAATCTCAAAATTTAATTAAAATACATATAAATCAGTTTTAAATGCACTTCTATATTCATATTTTAAACTCTACCATAGCTTTTAGACTTTTAAGTCCACTCAAGAGCAATCTCAACAATAGTACAAAAGGTTCATATATAAGGTCATTTACAAACCACAAGACAGCAAAGAGTTAATTTACAAAATCATAAAGCATATCAACATGACCAACTTAATAAAAATAGTTCATGAGTCACTATACAAAAGTACAAACAGAGACTACCACTTATAGTAATGCCCTGAAAATGTCAAAAGATCGCACGATACACTTAGAGCTTCAAACTCACTAAATTAACCTACATGGTTAGAAAGCGGAGGGGGTGAGTACACTATGTACTTAGAGAGCAGGAAAACATATATCGCAAACATAACTCGATACACACCAAGACGGTCTAGATAACCTAAGGACGGGTTTTTCATGCATCTAGCATGCACATAACTACCTATGAAGTAAACATACATGACATAGAAACACATAGGCCTAGCCTATGACTCAACATATACTGGTTAGAAACCACATAGGCTTAATGTACCAACGTCAAGGGTACGGGGGTTGCTTAATCTGTTGTACCTAGCACACGATTGGCCAACTGTTACCTCACCAATCATACAAATCATATACAAATATTAAGTACAAAAATCAAGTAAGGCATCATGCTTTTATTTATCAATCCAACTGATGAAATGGAACCTTGCCATGTCTCTAAGCCAAAAGAGAACACATACATGCAGCATACATGACTCGATTATGCATATGTAAATTCCAAAACATTATTTCATGCAATAAAAGTCATCTTTTGCACTCCAAGTGCAAAGTTGGTAAAAAATGTAGTTTTAGAAAATCAAACATTATCTTTTGCACTTCAAGTGCAGGTTTGTTAAAAACAATATCATTTCTCAAAATAAGTAATAAAAACATCAGTTGCACTCCAAGTGCAAAAAGTTATTCAAAATAATGTCATTTATTAAATATACAAGTATACTAGCATCTATTTGGGATTCAATTCTACTATACATTACCTAGGTTCAAAATTCACATACAAGTTATCATGCATGTCTTGAGATTTCCTAATCCTATTCGAGAGATATTATTTTTCCAACTCACCTTAAAAGAAGGTGTACACTCCCTTGACTTCAACAATCCTTGGTACGTGCTTTTTGATTCACAGCTCCTGAACCTTTATACATAAAAATATATAGTGTATTTACTACTCAAACATATATCTCATATTTATACATCATCACATAAGTGTATAAAACACAATAAAGCTATAGGATTTGACCATTAAGCTTCTCATATGGTTACTTCCCTTACTACTCACATTAGCTTTTCTTTTCCATTTTCCAAGGCATTTAATACCTTTAATCCAATATTTACTCATTTCAAAGCATAATTAAGCACATTTTTATCCAAACACATTAGGCCATTACTTATCAATCTAAGCAAAAATTCAAGTTTACTCTAAGTAAACTTGAAAGCCGCTTTGCAATACATATCATTACGAATCCTATCCTAAGCCAAGTTCACTTAGGTATTTTATCAAACACCTAATGTGCATGACTTGCAAGTCATATTTTCAAGACTTTATCATAGTAATTCATACTCCTATCTTATTATATAAGAAACATTTCCAAACAGCAACACATTTTACCACTCCATTCAATCCAATTCCCTTCATTTAAGTCATATTCATCATAATTATACAACTCATTATATTAGTCCATTTTTTCTCCCATCATTTCAACCAAGCCTTATCCAATACATCTCCTTCATTTTTCATCATCAATTCACATTATAGATATGCAATTAACACCATAGGATTCATTTAAAACTATTAATTTCAAAAGATATTAAAAAAATTCACAAGCTTTCAAAAAAAAGAGAACATTTTGGTTTTAGCTTAAGGGTACTTCTCCATGACTCATTTCATTTGTCTAAACCAAGTTTCATGCATATTCCAGCATTTAGAACAACATATCTTAACACCAAACTCAAAATCAAAATGTAGAGAGAGATGAGACAAAATTTACCTAAACTTTCCTTAATTTGGTGATATCTTAAAATCCTTTGAGAGTTTCTCAAATCTAATGCTAGATTTGAGTTCCTTGATCCTTAATTAACTTAGAACACCTTGATTTGGGTTAGAGAATAAAAAAGAATGGTAGAATTTTTAGTTATAGTTGAATGGGTTCTTCTCCTCCTCTCTTCTCCTTTCTTTCAATTAAAACAAAATGTTTCTAGCCTTTAATGGTGAGGTGCATGGCCATACAAGAAAGAAGAGTTTAGAATATTGACTCTTTTTTTACCATATATGGTAAAATTACCTTTTTGCCCTTAGCTTATGTGAAATTACCATTATACCCTCCAATCTTTTCTTAAATTTGTAATTAGCCCAAAATTTAGGAATAACCAAAAGTTTTATTTTTATTTTGGTCCCCGGACTTTTGAAAATAATAATTAAGCCCTTTAACTTTATAAAATTACATATTGATCCTCCAAGAATTGAAAAATTACAATTAAGTCCTTTAACTTTTAACAATTGGCAAATAAGCCTTTATGTACATCAACTTTTTCAATTAAGCTTTCTAAGTGTCCATTAAGTCTTTAAATCATGTCTAATCACCTCTAAGATTTTAGAACACATTTAGGTTAGCCTCCATAGTCATATCCATTCAATGGACTCGGTTTTACACACTTAGAAGCTTATATGTTAGAAATCTCCAAGATTTGGCATACCGATGAACTCTATGTTTATATAAGGGTATATAACATTATAAATCACTGATATATATACCCAAAAGGATTTAAATGCATCTTTGAACTCATATACAACCATGTATATATTAATATACAGTAGTATCTCTAAATACAAACCAATTCAAAAGGGCTCAAAGAGTTCGGCGTTACATATATATTTTCAGCTATTTTACTTGATATCTAAAAATTTGTCATCTTTAATAATGTAGGGATAAAATCTTGACTTATAAAGACATCATTATTACAAAAAAAAATAGATGTGCTTTGAAATGAGTACTTTATTCTAAGTTTTCAAATGTTTGATAATAATAAGATCATGATTAGTTTGTATGAATTCATGATGAACTTACATCGCAAAATTTCTCGATTGTTTTTGTTAAATCAACTTAAAAAATCTATATTGGAGAAATAAATGAGTGGAATTGTGTATCTACAAGACATTTAAGGCATCTTTGATTAGTTATAGTTTTTCATTATTTGAAAGATAATTATTTTCCATCTTGAACTTTTAGAAATAATACTTTAAATAAGTACAAGATAGTCAGTGATAGAAAGCTTGGACAAGATGATAGGTAAACCAAAAGATTTAATAGGAATAAATTGAATTGAGGAGCCATAAAAACTTAAGAACTAATGAGCAAAACTGTAATAGCTATTAGAGATAAACATGCAAAATTTGTTATTATTAACCCATAGTTTAGTTATCTTTCCAAATTTTTGTAGCGCTTGAAAAACATATAGCTCAATCCTAGTTTAAAGCCCAACTAGGCTCTCATAGCATGGTCCAAGCTTTGACTTTAATATGAACTTGAGTTAGCCACTCAAAACAACATCATTTTGAATAAACTTACAATTAAGTTTGTGATGATAGAAACACATTAAGTTGAAGAAGCAATCATTCAAATTTATAAAGAGCAAAAGATCATTAAGGCCTCCGAAGCTACACGATGCTGTAATGTCTTTAAGTGCGCAATAGCTAGTCCTCATTAGGACTTTCATTTAATCACTTCCTATACTAAACCATATTAATTGGAAAAGCAGTGAAAGTTTAGCGTCTAATATCTTCTGCTTCACTCAACCGCATTTGTAGGCTTGACAAAATATTTTAAATTTTACTTACCCAACACAAAGTTAATGGGTTTAACTCGAGTTAACCAAAATTTAAGTGGGATTTTATTTGAAAAAATTTAAGCTTCGTAGTATGGTCGAGCTATACTAACCCTATTCAGTTTCTAATCTTCAATTCAAGTCCTCAATTATCGTTTATCTTCTTCTAACTCCTAAGTCCAACTTCTCCCCTTCTTTCTCCCCCCTCTCTTAATGTTCAACTCCTTTCCATCTTGCTTTCTTAATGTTCAGCTTCTAATTATAGAAGCGTTTTTAACAAATAGGAGCGGAGATGAGCTTGTTGAAGCTTACAAGGATTTTATTCTCATTTAAAACCCTTAGCTAAAGCCATTGAATTTTGATATTTCGACTAGTTGTGTTATGGACTTATAAGATCTTTTAGGAAAACTTTTCATGAGTTAAGGAGGAATGTGATTGTGGCTAATAGAGAAATTAAACGTTGGGTATTTGATTTGTATGGTTTTTTACTTTTCTTATTCTGAAACCACTTTGAAGTTCCTACTTTTCTTGATTTGTACTTTTAAAAGTTTAGCATGATATGAAAGATGAGGCATAGTTAAACACATATGCTAGAGATGGAGAAAGAGAACTTCGTGCTAGAGCATCCATTCTAGAGATATGTCAGACTGCTCGAAACTCGATTGAGTTCAGTTTCAAAAAGTATGTCAGGTTCAACTGAATTTCCAAGCAGACTCAAACTGCACCCTAAAAACATTGAAATCGACTTAACTCGTTATCAACCCTATGCATATCGCAAAATGCGGAAACCATCTATTTATAATGTACATTTTACCGTATCGCATGAGAAGACTATGTTATTTTACATATATGCTGATATTAAGGATCGGTATTTGAGGCTGGAGCTAGAAGCTATATCTGTTATCCACAAGCCAGCATGCAGGTCGAGTGGTTGATTATCTACCTTAAAAAGGAAAATAAACGAACTAGAGCTTATTAGCCAGCACAGTTCAATATCATTTTAACATGGTTTCTATGCCAGACATCAAATGACATTGTAAAATTTTGGAGCTTCATTATTAACGACTCATGGAAATTTTCAGTTAGTTAAGAACTGAATGATGTGACTCCATATCATACACATTGATGTCTATACATTAGCGACAAAATCTAGTAGGAGTTCCATGGAAATTAGTGGCTTCCAACTTGTCCCATCAACTCATGTGATCTTGCAATGGGGTGAACCAAACCCTTAAATCCTGCGTGCGATTACCAATTGAAGAAGCTGATCAACATTCCATTACGTACGCCACTTAACGCCATTCTCATTCGCTTAGTACTACTACTACTAGTAGTAGCAGCAGTAGGAATTAATAATATTCATTTCCATAAGATGACAATTAATAAGCAAGATAAAACATACTTCCGCCGCTAAGTTTGTCGAGTTCTAGTGGCCGTCTCATGATCCTTAATTTTAGAATAGGCTAATGATGTTAATGATCATGCCAAGCTTGCGCAATTTAATCTGTTGAGGCCAAGAAAGGTTGCTATATATCACAGACAACCATATACTTTTATCTCTGCTTAATGATGCTTACTAGTTTATGCATGCAGTTCAAAATGAAAATGGCGTGACGAAGCAAACCCCAGATACCTGCAAGTGCCAACCATTTGTTGTCGTCGACAAATAAATCCTACGTTGACATGTCAACTTCGTCCTCACATGAGATTTCTGCTGCTCCTTCGCTTTGTACTCTTTTTTTTTAAATCATTTTCAATAAATTAGAATAGTCTGTTTCGTTTGTATTTAAAAAGAGATAATGATTAGTCGAGAATCTTAACGGTCTCCACTTGCTGATTAATTAGTTCATCGATATCTATATATCTGATGCAAGTGATTAAAAATGAAGTTAACATGCTCCATCTAGAAGCATAAATATGCTGTCAGCAACTACCGTTTGTACTTGGTTGTTATTATTTAAATTTTGTTTCAATGAAGTGGAGAACACATGTGAGATACAAGAAACCTAGACTTAGGCGATTCTCGCTTTAAGGTTGCTAATAATCACTAA
This sequence comes from Erythroxylum haughtii, assembly GCA_025504935.2. Taxonomy (NCBI): domain Eukaryota; kingdom Viridiplantae; phylum Streptophyta; class Magnoliopsida; order Malpighiales; family Erythroxylaceae; genus Erythroxylum; species Erythroxylum haughtii. The sequence continues at coordinate 956,322 of JANSVB020000454.1, forward strand.
TTGTTAAGATATATGATGTATATTTTATTATTGAATTTTGGCATTTTTGAATAATTAGTCCTAGCAAATAATTTAGTTTCACATCTAAATTGATTGAATTTAAATTGGGCACAAGTACTAATTTGTTGGACTTTTGGATAATGGTTTGGTTGTGAAAGCATTCTATTTTAAGTGGGATATGTGAAGAAGATAATGATTTTTTTAAGTGGGCTGAAATAAAGTCGTGGGATTTTAGAGAGTTTGTGAGCAGTGAGTTATCTAGAAAGTGAACGTGTGTGTGAAGATTTCTTGGTTATGTCGGAAAATTTATTTTGTGGGATTTTGGCTAAATAACTCAAGACACATTCTACTGTGTTCATAAATGTGCAGCTGTGAATGTCTCCATGGTTTTCACCTTTGTTTGTGGTAGGTTGCACAATTGATGTGGTGAAGGTTGTGAATGTCTTGTTTGTGGTGAGTGTGTGACTCATCGTGGTGAGGCTTCAGTAAATTATTATGTGAAGGTTTATTTGCTGGATTTATCTTGCGTGAGTCCTCCTACCACAGTTGTAACATGGATCTAGAATGTGTATGAATCAACATATTTTGTATGAACATCTTTATGATCTATTTCAAAAAGAGCTAAACCTATTGGGTAGTTGTTATATTTCTGTCTCAGGTATTTTCTGTATTCGTTCTTAGATAGTTAATCACTTGAGTTATTTATCTTTTGGTTAAAGGAGTGTTGAAAATTTATTTGTTGAGGTTAACACGAGTTTGTCATGTTATTGGGTGTAAAAATCTTTCAAGGGTAGTGAGAAAGAGGAATAGTGTTAAGGGTTGAGTGGTGCTGGCTCAATAAAACCTTATATAAATCTATTGTACTTTCATGAAAGTGATTAAGCTGGATGAGGGCCCGCAGATATAGACAAAGTGTGTTGAACTGCGTTATCAAATTTTAGTTTTAGCCCACAGATGTAAGCAAGGTGTGTTAAACTGTGTTATCAAATTTTGGTTTTAATTTGTTTAATTTCGTATTTATTTTTCTGTTTTCATTTGGTATAAAAAAATCACTTGAGTTATTTATTTATTGTCTTTTAGTTAAAGGAGTGTTAAAAAATTCTTTGTTAAAATTAACATAAGTCGACTGTGTTATTGGCTGTGAAAATTTTTCACAGGTAATGATAATGAAGGATAGTGTCAAGAGTTGAGTAGTTGTACTTTCGTGAAAGTGATTACATTGGGTGAGCGTTTCGTAGACGTAAGCAAGGTATATCAAACTGTGTTATCAAATTACGGTGTTGATCTGTTTAATTTCGTATTTATTTTTCTGTTTTTATTTAGTACAGAAAAATTAACAGTTGCTGATATACTTATTTTTTATATAGTAATCCACAAATATAATTACAAGTAATTATAACAAAAATCTTACAAATAACTACGTCAAATCAAAATTTGTGTGAAACTACACATGTATATATTTTTTCACTAATTATAAGCTGAGGGGGTGGGAAGCTCAGTGTAGCTTGTTCGCGCTTTCGACATGTCTATGGTTGCTTGTAGTCTCGTATCTTACTATAACTTGCTCAACGTGGACTGCGCCGATATAGAATCTATCTAAAAATCGCGGGAACTAAACTGCCAAGCTTACACTTATATTGTTTTGTTTCTAAGCGGCGAAGTTAATGCCGCACACCGAGGATATTAAAATGCAGGAGTAATTTGTACCAAAAAAGGGAAATAACCAGAGTGATTACTTAAACAAATGTTTTGAGGTCAATGAGATTCACAAGCCTTAGTAACTGTTACCCGGTAATTACTAATACTTGTGTTAACTAGTTTAGCTAAAAGAGTTACAGAGATTGGAAAGAAGACACATACAGTAAATTCTCTCAAAAGAGTTGAGAGATTGGAGAGGAGAGTAAATTCTCCCTTAAATAATTTGTCACTATTAGTTTTAAGTATTAACTATATATTCGTTATTTAACAATTTTTATTATTTATGGAGAAGTTTCTATTAATATTATTAAAAGTCTCAAAAACATTATTTCACAGCTTAAATTCAAGGACATGTGCCCTGCACGTGCTCCCCACTAGATAATGTTAGCATAGGATGACTTGCTCGGTGCGCACGCGCGTGCATTATGGATGATAAAACTTGCAATCAAAGAATGGAATCCTCTTCACTACACCTTAAAACTCGCAATCTGTCTAATCAAAGTACATTCCTGACGTCAAAATGTTTATCCATTAAAACAGTGCAGCTTGCTTAACTATACCCTTTTTGGCTTTTGCCCACGGCCTTCTCTTTCTACTATTAGCAATTACTGCTCTTCAAGCATCTGATGGCAATTTTCGTACCCCTTTTTATCACACACATGTACATGCGGGGTTGCACGCACACGCACAGGCACACGCACACGCGCACGCCCACCCCACTAATTTGTGTTCATCTTGCTAAAATTTCGTTTGCTTTCGCTATGGATATCATATATAGCCCTGCCCGTGCGCTATAACCCACGATTAGCTTTTCAACTATGGCTGCTATCATCACTTGTTTCTTCTTACTTCTAATTAATCCACTTCTGTTTTTCGTCAATCATGCCCTCGCATTACCAAGTACCAACACAAGTCCTCTTATCTTCAGTCTTAAGCCGGTGAGGGCTACTCTTACAGCTCCTAAGAGAGGTACTTCCTTTATTTCAACAAAAAGACCAACAGGAACAGGAATTTTAGACTTGATGGAACCTTTAAGGGAAGTCAGAGATGGGTACTTAATATCTCTGAATTTGGGGACACCCCCACAAGTTATCCAAGTCTATATGGACACTGGCAGTGACCTAACTTGGGTTCCTTGTGGAAATCTTACTTTCGATTGTATTGACTGTGATGACTACAGGAACAAGAAGATAATGGCTGCTTATTCTCCTTCTTTCTCTTCTTCATCGTATAGAGACATCTGTGCTAGTCCCTTTTGCACTGACATCCATAGCTCCGACAACTATTTAGACCAATGCACGATTGCCGGCTGTTCTCTGATTACCCTTCTCAAGGCCACTTGTTCAAGGCCATGCCCTTCCTTTGCTTACACTTATGGTGCAGGTGGAGTTGTCGCTGGAACATTGACAAGGGATACACTCAGAGTCCATGGAAAGGAAGGAAATGTCACGCAAGAAATTCCCAAGTTCTGCTTTGGATGTGTTGGTTCCACATATCGTGAACCAATTGGCATTGCTGGGTTTGGTAGAGGCTCGCTTTCTTTGCCTTCACAATTGGGGCTCCTCAAAAAGGGCTTCTCTCACTGCTTCTTGACCTTTAAATATGCAAACAACCCTAACATTTCTAGTCCTCTGTTGACAGGAGACTTTGCCCTATCTTCTAGGGATAACATGCAATTCACTCCTATTTTGAAGAGTCCCATGTACCCAAATTACTACTACATAGGCCTAGACGCCATAACTATTGGCAAAGCTGGTGCAACTACTGAAGTTCCATTAAGCTTGAGGGAGTTCGACTCACAAGGTAATGGTGGGATGTTAATTGACTCAGGAACAACATATACTCACCTACCAGAACCATTATACTCCAAGCTTCTCTATATTCTTCAATCTCTAGTCAAATACCCTAGAGCCACAGTAGTTGAGAGTCGAAGTGGTTTTGATCTCTGTTACGAGGTCCCTTGTCCAAACAACACTTGCACGATAGATGAGCACTTTCCCCCAATAACCCTTCATTTTTTGAACAACGCGAGCCTACTTTTGCCCCAGGAGAATCACTTCTACGCCATGAGTGCTCCTACTAATTCTTCTGTGGTGAAATGTTTGCTGTTCCAAAGCATGGACGATGCTGACTATGGACCTGCCGGAGTGTTCGGGAGCTTTCAGCAGCAGAATGTGGAAGTTGTCTATGACTTGGAGAATGAAAGGATTGGGTTTAAAGCGATGGACTGTGCATTGGCTGCAGTATCTCCTGGACTTGGCAAGAAGTAACTAATTGAATGTTACCAGTGGTCGGCAATCAAAGAACATGTTCCTTTACTGCAGTTGGTGAATGGTGTAGATTGCTAGTTCTAGTAGTGCATGCTTCATGTGCTTTGTTTTGGTTAATGAACTAAGAAAAATTGCGGATGGATCGGCCACTGGAGGAGTATTGATCCAGCAATGAGCTTTCACAATCTATTCGAGGACGACAAACTTTCCTTTCAGTTTGATAATTGTTCTGTAAGCTTTCATCGTGATTAGATCAATCCCCTTGACGTTAAAGCACTTGCCAAATCGTTATGTTCTTATGTTTCGTAGGCTGGATAATTAATGGGGTCAACAACATGGCAAGGAGTTCGTGATCATCAATCTTAAATAAAGAAATATTCTTCTAAATTTTTTTTTTGTTGTTTATGGTGTCATTATTATTAATGCTCACCAATCACCAGTCATTTAATTTTTTGTCCCCATAATTAATCAATTAAGAAATGAAATGTCATACGCATTTGTTGTTATTTCAGATAATAAATTATAAAGTTTAAATCTCTTTATTTTTTTAATTTCGGTATCTAATCTTTTAAAAATTTTAATAAAGTGTTCAAACTGTAAAATTAGATAATTTAGTTTAAAATATTATCTTTGCTAACATTTTGCCATTACCATTGATAAAGTAATTTAAAAACTAATATTTAGAAATTTTATGTGACATATTCTTTGATATATAATATAATATCCTAATTTCCGGTATATGATTAGAGTTTAACCCTAAAATTAAGTATTGTATATACATGCATAATATTAACATTTATACACGAATTGATATTTGTACACATTACAAGTTAGCATATGCACTCAACTGACATGTCCCGAGATATAAAAGAAGTTAAGTCAACACGATGTAAATTTGGTATGTCTTTAGAGAGCCCTTTAAATTTTCCATGAGTTGGCAATTTTAGGCTAACTGTAGCATCCCAATCCCGCAGGACCCGAACCCGATATCGTGGGTGATACCCGAGTCCGCGCCACACGAGAATGATATGCTAGAGCACTCATTTACATTTCGAAACTCAGTATGCCAATTTTTAAAACCTTTTTGAAACTATCACATGCACG
>JANSVB020000454.1:1044842-1062164 GCA_025504935.2 Erythroxylum haughtii
TTTAACAAAGTTTATAAAACTCTGTTATCTTTGAAAATTCTCGAAAAGTTTCTTTATAATTTTTAGCTAACTCCTTTAATCTTCTTAAACACCATTTTAACTCTAACTTAATTCATCTATTTCCTTTTATGCCTTATGTTCTTTATCCTTAAGTGCCTTGCCAAAATTTCCCTTGATCATACTTATAACCTTCACACCTCAACAAAATCAACCTATACATATAATCTTTCTAACATCAACATAGTAATTTACTCCACAAACTTTCATAAAGACCTCTTATTTGACATAGATCATTCTTATTCATTAGAAAAAAAATTTGGGGGCCAACACTGATGAATCCATTCTTGTATGGATTTTTATTGGGTGATATATATTGGTCCAAATTAGCTGTTATTACCTTCCTTGACATTTTGAGTTTCCTCTGCATAATCCAAAAGAATATTACCTCATGTTCATTGTGAAAGCCAGATTTGAGTGGTATCGCATTTGATTAGTATGCTTTCATGTTAAGTTGTCGATTTTGGTTACATTTTGGTATAATCTTGATAACGTGACTTATAGAATTAAGAAAGGTTATTATATAGTTTTATTTCATCATATCTTAAGGTTTTGAATTTGAGTAACTATAAGTCCTTCTCCGTTAGTTGTTTTCTGATGGAACTTGTGGTTGCAAGCCACTTTTGAGTGCATTATGAAAACATACGAATTTTTGACACCCGATTTCTAAAGGGAAACAGGCTTCACAAAGTCTCCTTTCCAAGAGCACACTGATCTGTTTGGAAAGCCAACTAAAAACTTTGATTCTTGAAGAAGTAGGGAGTAATGTGCTTTGATCATATTATTCAAGATCCAAAGAGTAGCATTTCTTATTTCTTGATAGGTCCATGAGACTAAAGAGTAATTGTCCTATGTAAACTGGTCTTTGTATTTATTATTTTGTCTATAGAATTGTTAAGGTTGTAATTAAAATCTCGTATATGAAGAATATTTTTTTTGTTGATATACTTTAATGGTATTTTACTTTTCATATACAATGCTTCAAATTATCAGTTATTTTTATAATAAATTAACAATAAAAAATCTAAAAAATATATATAATAATATCAATTAAAATGTCACAAATAATTATCATTAACATGGTATAATATTTTGTTAAAATGTCTATTAAACTTTTGACTATATTTTACAAAACATAATTAAAAATATTTGGCTTTTCAAAAGCGTAAAAAATTTTGACTACATTTTCAGAAGCGTAGCTAAAAACTTTTGGCTACGTTTTTGAAATGTAGTTAAAATCTTTTGGCTACGTTTCAAAAAACGTAACTAATAATTTTTAGCTACTAAACATAAGCATAGTCAAAACGTATTAGCGACGATTTCCTAAAATGTCATTAATAATTTTTCGCTACGAAAATAAATCATACGGAAAAATTATTAGTGACGATCAGAGAAAAATGTCGCCTATAGTTTTCAGCTATAGGGATATGGCAACATTTTTGGTGAAGAAAATAAATCATCGCTAATAGTAATTAGCAACGATTTTAAGACTTTTAGTGACAAGTCTTTTTGGTAGCTAAATTTGGTTTCCATTTTTGAGAAAAAAAAAGGGAATCAAATTCTTCAGAAAAAGAGAATTAGGAAAAAAAATAATGAAAAGTTGAAATAGCATTAGAGTGAAGACTTTCCACACGCACGAAAAAATGGATTGAAAACTTGTACACAAAGTTGGATCCAGTATTTATAAATAAATATTGAGATATATTTCAAATTTTTAATATAAGATTTTTTTTATAACAAACCAACTATTATGTGATTAATATTCTCATCATGACACTCAGACCGAAATTTCGCAATAAAGCTGGGTCTGGAAAGGTCTGATAGTACGCAGTTTTACCCCTACATAATAGAGAGGTTGTTTTCGGTATTATGTGATTAATATGTTTGTAAAAAAAAAACAAATAGCTCATGTTCACAATAAAACCTGTGAAATTATTGCTTACAAGTTTTTATTTATGATAATGCCTAATTTAAGGTAATGTTTTTGATGTCATATATGATTATTATATTTCAAATTTAATACTAATGCATGTTACTTTTACTTCATCCAAAATTAAAGAATCTGGAGTTATGAACGTTTAGTTTGTCATAAGTTCGTGTAAATCAAGTCATTTATCTTCCCCATAAATTGGATCTTTATTACACCCGTTAATGTTATAACAAAAAGATGAAAATGATTATAAGGCATTCAGTTTCATAATGAATGTACTTAGAAATTAAGTTAATTCAAGCATTTGTGAAACGACAAGTAAATGATACATTAACGTAACCGAAATCTTTAGCCATTATAAACTGGATTGAGTTTATTAATTATAGTTATAAATAAAACTGTTGGTTTTGATTGAGATTTAAATATATCAAAGTTGTATTTTCTTATCAATTGATACAACATCAAAGTATTCAGATTTGGAAGAACACCTAATTGTCTATCTTTCGATGATTGTAAGTACTTATTGCAGTTTTTTTTAATAATATTCATGTGAATATATTTTTAATGCAATTTATAAAATGTCGAAGCATATTTAGAGTTTCGACGAGAAATTTAAAGTTGTTTTGCTATTCATCAGAACATTAATTATATTACGCTAGCTACTTGTATCTTAAAAGTTTTATAGTTCGATGTATCACGAGGGACGTAAAGGTTTTGCTTCTATATTTTCATGCATCATTATCGTCTTCTTTTTTCTCCCTTCCGGGCTTTGGTGGAGATACAGAATCACGTTTTCTTCTTTGAATCATTTGCCTCTTAAATTTAAGTGTTTGAAAGGTGAGCCTCTTTATAATTACTTTGTTTAACTAGCTGTGTTTCGTTGTACGTCTGGCGTTGTTATATTCATTGTTTCTCGGATTGTTTGTTGTCCCTTTTCACAAAAAGGATTGGGTCACTGAGAACGATTCTGGTTTTTAAAGATGGTCCATTTAGTTATACTGTATGTGGACAGGATAATTTTTTATGGTATCACACATGCAGCACTCTTCTTGGCCTTCTCTCATTTTGAACTTGTTTAATGGATGAATCTGCTTCCTCGTTCCACATCTCCATTTTCAGTACATAAATGTTGATGAACAATGATTTATGTTTCTAATCCACTTACATTATGGATGATCAATAAATCTGTGATCTCATTTCTTCTTTATATTTGCGCTACTCACTGATTGTGTTGTACTTCTCTTGGTGATCATGCAGATTTTCATGTTTGAAGAAAGCTGTTTGGTTTGTGTAAATTCTATCCTGAAAAGGCAAATGTGCAATCTATTGACCACTTGAATCAGAAATGGATGTTTGTTTCAATTCTAAGCAAAGAAATTTCTTTGGCAGAAATTGGAACTCTTTCCTGTGTAGATGTTTTTGGTTACTTATTGTGATTCTGTTACTAAGAGTTCTATTATTTCCTTCTTTCTCTACCTCTGGTGGGACTGATAGTCCTCTTTTATTGGATTCTGATTATGGAGTTCGTAGGAACATGTTCTTGGAGGTTCCTCAAATAGTATGGGGACTCAATAATCAAAAGATATCTTTTGCAAGAGCTTGTTTAACTGCTAGAATGCTAAATCGAACACTTCTGATGCCCAGTTTAGGTGCCTCCTTGTTCTACAAGGAAACAGATCGTTTGCAGTGGATTTCATTTGATCAGGTGTTCCAATTTGAAAGATTTAATTCCCTCTGTAATGGGTTTGTGCAATTAGGTCGTTACTCGTATCTCAGGAATCAAACTGGAGTTTGTGAACTTCATAAGGGAAGGGGAAGGAAGTGGACTCCTGAGAGAGACTTTGAGCAACTAAGACAATTTAGCAGAGATCCATTTGATGTGTACGAGGTAATTAGAATAGATGGAAAAAACCCCTTTCTGTGGCATGATCATTGGTCTGTTAAGGACTATGCCAAGGTTTTCGAATGCCTAGTTTTCGTCAATGACATAGCAGCAGAAGCCGATAAAGTTGTGTCAAAGATTAGAGAAGCGGGAAGGAAGATGAGAATTTCTTCAAATATGTCTTCATTGCATCCAGTGCCTTATCTTGCAGTCCATATGAGGATAGAGAAAGATTGGATGATTCACTGTAAGAAGTTAGAGCAAATCTCAAAAATTAATGAAATTTGTACTAGCAAACAGGAGATTATGAAGAGAGTTGGGAACATTGTAGGCTTGAGAAAGCCTACTGTTGTTTATATTGCTGTGGCTCATAACCTTCTTCAAGATTCTATTTCTTCTATACTCCATGGCTGGGGCCAAGGTTTGATTCCCTTAGAGAAGAGGAGGCTGGGTGTTGAAAACATCTACAGAAAGTACCCTTATCTTATTCAATCAGCCATCGACTACCAAGTGTGTTCATGGGCTGATGTCTTCGTGGGCAACAGTTTCTCCACTTTCTCAAATCTTGTAGCACTTGAGAGGACACAAAAGATGATTAGAAAGGGTGTTACAAGCTCCTGTCGACAAGATATAAGATGGCCATCTTATGCATATAATATACATGGGGAATCAAACGCTCCTCGCAAATGGATGACAAATATGACGGCTTCAACCCTCCAAGCAATTAGTTTTGGTACTAACATCATTTCTTGTTCAAGTTTATAAAAAAATATTTTTTGTTGTTGTCTCTTTTTGGTTCTTTCTTTTCTTTTTGACCCTATACAGACCAATTATTTTAATTTTTATGTTGATAGTGTATTATATTTTATTCCCTTTCAAAAAGTGAAGTTTCGACTAATGCAATATCATAAAAATCTTCTTTTGAAAAAATAAAAAAGAAGGTCAAAGCCATTGCTAAAAGTTTTAATTTTAAAGTTAAGAAGTTAATTTCTCATTCGGATTTACATCTTATGAGCATGACTAAGTTTTAAAGTTAAGAAGTTAATTTCTCATTCGGATTTACATCTTATGAGCATAACTAAGTTTTTTTTCTCTAATTTATGGGAATGACTAATTTCACCTTAATCAAAGAAGTTTAGTTATTTCCATTAAACCTAAGGAACTAGGTGATTTTTTTAAAATTGTAAATTAAATTAAGTCATTAAAGGCAATGACAATTGCTACAAGTATAAACCATCCCATCTAATGATGTGGTAACAAAACATGATGAAAGTATTGCAATGGCTCAAAAACAAGTGTATATGCTAGTCATTAATCTCATGCTAACTTAAGACTAGATCTATTCTACATTTTGTCTTTAGGTGATAAAGTATAACTTAATTGCCTTAATAGTTTCTCAGGGTAACCTTGCATGTTGTTTCTCAATGTCTTTGAAGATTCTCATATTTCTTTCATCCCACACAACTTGTACTAGATATGATAAAGCAATGTAAATCCACTATTGTTTTGTTTTATCATGCATGTTTAACGACGAACACCAAGCTACAATCTGATCCCATTCATTTATTGTATCTCCTAACAAGCATCTTCTTCTTATATCCTTACACATGAACTGAGTGAACTGGCATTTGAAGAATAAGTGACTAATACTTTCTTGCTTATGCTTGAACAATATACTTCTATTTGGAATAGCAATATACTTGTTTAATCTATCAATTGTAGGCATTCTATTCTTGATGGCTCTCCACATTGTGATTAAAGCTCTAGGCAACATATACTTACGTCAGACAAGTTTATGTCTCATTACCAAGTTTCCCTACTCTTGGAACAACTTTTTATAAAGCACATTGGTGAATTTACCATGTCTAGAGAAAGCCCACTAGTTGATATTTGTTTTGTTTTCCTTGAGTTCATTGCTATTGATCTTATTATACAAACCAGAATCTCATATCCTCTCATTTTTTTGTGCTAGAGCATAAGCCACAAATTGATCATTACTAGTGATATCTCTAATTGAATTGAGCTTGCCACTAAGTGATTTTACTTAGACCTGATTAACTTCATAATTTTCACTTATTGTACAATCTCATATGAGAGGTCTCCGCGCTACTGATATGCTGGAGTCCATACACCATCCCAGATGAGGAGTCTTTGCGCTATCTCATATTTCAGGATCTTTACACTGTCCTAAATGAGGGGTCTTTGTTATCCTAAATATAAGGTATCTACTATTCCATATGTGGGGGTTTTTTAACTACATTACCCCAAATGAGAGGTCTTTGCACTATCTTATATTTTTAGATCTTTACTTTCCCAAATGAGGGTCTTCACTATCCTATAGCTTCTACTAAAGAAAACTAACAAACATGGCACCAACTTTGGACCCACTGCCTTAATTGCTCAAGAGTGAATAGACCTTATTTTATATAATAAAATTGTTGATACATGATTCATGAATTATCATAAAGACCAAAGCTTTTAGATTTATCATTGAATTTGGGCATGATCTAAGTAATAAATTAAAGAGAAGTTCAATAAGTTATTCAAAGGTGGAACAAGAAGTGATAGGCCTTAAGAATTCCTTTCCACTGAAGATATGCAGAATAAAATCTAACTACCACATTGTTGTTTTTTGAAATCCTATGAGAGCAAGGTATAATTTAATATGTGAAAGCCAAACATGAGTTGATATCTTTTTGGAATGATGAATGTAGAATACCTTAAACCTACTCTTAATTATATTGCAAGTAGCATATTGATGACTTGTATAAGATCTGCACAAATTTAACATAAAAAGGTCGTATAGGGTATGTGTAAATCAAATTTAATTATTATAGTTTTTCCTATCTAAGCATAAAAATATGTTTAACTATTAAACATATTCAAAATAATACAGTTTAAAACAAAATAGGGAAGTTACAATTTAAATAAATTTATTTGACCTCTTGATTTTCACCAATTGCCTAATCTATTGAGATAATGTTTTTTTCCTAAAAAACGTAATGAATTTAGCCATAAAGGCAATCAAAATGTACAAAAGCTATAAAGAGTTGTATAGGAGTTTACAAAAAGGGTATCCTAGTGCAAGATCCCAATATCAACCTTCTTCAAAGTAGAGAAAGTAATAACTTATGCATTCCTTATTCTAGTATAATAATAAGAGTTCTGACACATGAATTAGTATAAACTAATATAGCCTTTGATCTGCTAAAGAAAACTATTACTAAATTGTTGTAATGTTTGACTTCTTTTCTAAAAAATGTGAGCATTCCTCTTATCCGAAATGGATTTGGCTAGAAAGGACATGGCTAGGAAGAAGCATCACTTAATTGTGTTGTCAGGATGATTAATGTTAGTACACCACCTTTTGATGGAATTCCAATTACTTAGAGCATGCTGAATATAGCATTTATGAAGTAAATATCACCAAATATTAGAGACAATTTGACATTGAAAAAATAGATGATCACTGCTTTCTTTATCTCCCTTACATAGAGTGCATCTGTTAAGAATGTTAACAAACTTCAGCCTATCAACAATTTACAGTTTATCTTTCATCGCCAACCATAATATAAAGGAAGCTTAAGGATGGTGTTATGCAAGTTTTAATCTTATAAAACCCTTAATAATCAGCAAATGTACAGGTCATAAAGCATAGTAATTGAGATATTAATCCCTCAAGGATTTACTGAACTAATTGAATCCTAATGTTTTCTAAGGTTGCAACAAATGTGATAAAAATGAAAATGAAAATTAAAAATAGAAAATGTAATAATTGATTATAAATTAATTGAAGCTAAAGTTCCAAAATTAACACAAGGAAATCAAATTGGAGCACAACCACTTAACACTTATGAAATCGCACAAGACAAGATTAATCAATTACGAGAAGAGGGGATTCATTCTATTGTCAATCGCTAATTTAGTTACTTTTGAGTTAATTGATATCGGTCTTAGAATTTTGAAATGTTGATTATTCTCTTTCAAGACCTAATCATTAAAACTTAAATCATTGTTCCTAATTGAATATGAATTTATGATTTTGCAATTTCTCAATTAATAAAATAACCCACATTCCAATTAGTGCTTAAGCATTCTAATAGACAATCAGGTTCTTATACAAGATCTCGCTTCGTATAATTGTCGATTTAATGTTTATGTGATATATTAGGTTGTTAATTCTCATTACCAAACCTAATTATGTTACTAATGATTCACTCTCTCGATTTGTTAGTAAAGTATGTAAAAAGGATAAACAATCACAATACCCAATACATTACCATCAAAACCAGTCAAATCACAATTGATTCAAGAATAAATCCCAAGTGAAGTTTAGAACATTCTTAAATAAGTATTCATCATCCTCATTTTCAAATTTGAAGTAAATAATAAGAGGAATAAGAAATGAAGGTAGAATGGAATGATAAGGAGTGGCCGGCAGTAACAACTCCTCTTTTCCTTCTTCTTCTCTTCTTTCTTTCTCTAAATGGTAAGATGGGGGCTTCTCTTTTTTTATTGTTTTATGTTCTTAAATAGTTCTTGAGGCTTCTAAGGTTTCACTTAATTTGGTTTCAAAAATAACCCCAAAATGTTAAATTACAAAAAAAGAGTCACATGTTAGAAAATTTGACATTTGCTAGAGTTGTCGTCTGTGCTCTTTACTTCCAATTCTTCTCTTTTCTTCAATTTCTTATTTCCATACACTCAAACACACATCTTACACCTCTTGAAACATAAAATTAAGATCCAAATTATGCTCAAAACCACACAAACACTTAGAATATAAATAAACACTAATAATAACATAATTCTAAGCCTATATACATGATAATCATCTAAGAAATACTAAAAAGCACACTTAAACATATATCAAAACATAGTATAATTTACACCTATCAACATCCCCATACTTAAACTTTTGCTTGTCCTCAAGAAAAAACAAAAACATAACTTAAACTTAAACAAACAAAACAACAACACAATAAAATTATAAAAAATCTCTTAATACAAATAAATTTATAAAACAATCTCTTATCTTATTGGTTGTGATGTATCTAAATCTTATCAAATAGAGCCCTAGTTAGATGGAAGTGTCGTCCAATTAGTTAGTGTGATGTAATCTGATAAGGATATAGGTTATCTAGTTAGTTTAGTTCAATTAAGATTCTAAATCGTAAAGAAAAAAATGCCTATAAGTTACTTGTTTGAGCATTTCATTAGAAGGAGAGATAGAGAGCAAGGGGAACACATTGAGAGAGAGCATTCATTTTTTTTTACTTATATAGAAGTAATAAGGGTTAGTTTTTTACTAAGCTCTTTTGTGTTTATTGTTACCTATGATTATTTAATACTTTCATAGTATTGTTACTCAAATGTGAGAGTTAAACACTTTGAGGGTTGTGAGGCATTTGAGAATAAAGTTTTTTTTGTCATCAATCATATGGGAAGGTTGAGTCCTGCTTAAACAAACCTAAGTAAGATTATCATGTAAAAGAATAAATACAACTTGCGGTATAAGTTTGGTGTCTAAAGAAACCTGTGTAAAACTAAGCAACTTGCTTATTCTAAGTTTCAATTTACAATTCCACTAATTAGAATTATATAGCCACTTGCTTGTCCTACGCCCACCACCCATATTATTATAGTGTGCAAGGTCTCTTAAGTGATATTCCATCTCTAATAAATAACTAATGCATAAATCTTAAGGGTGTGAAGACCATCTCTACTTAAACAAACCCTAATTTGGTCCATTTTCTTCATGTTGGCAATCTATGTCTTCTTTAATACTTTCCTTAAATGTACTATTAAACCCTTAAGTCCGAATTGCAGAATAGTGTTAGCATTAGAGAGTCTTGACTAGTGATTGATACCCGAGACGATGGAATAAGGCAAAGATTTACGAGTAGGCAAGAAAAATGGGCATTATCGATGAGTTGACATACATTGGTACACATTGAAGTAGATCTTTAATGAGATGCAAGATTTGGATGTGAGACCAAATATAACTTGAGATGGACCTTGGGTTGAAGGATATACATGAAGGAGACATGTGAGAGCTCTAAGAACTTAATGTATGCTCAAATAGACGAACTATGACTAATAGACTTGACACAGGTAAGCATTAGATCAAACTAGTATGTTGTGAAAGGCTTTACCTTAAATGGCTCATCATCAATAGTTAAGATCAAAAGGAGACCTTAAACAATGTGGCAGATATATATTAATTTTATATAAAAATAAAATTTTACATTATTTATTTTAATAAGATAAAATAATTTTATTTATAATTTATTAATAAATATTATATAAACGATTAATTTTCTAATTAACTAAAAATAATTTACTTTTAAGTTTTATATAATATATAATTATCTTTAGTAAAATTTTTTTAACTATAATGATATTAACAATAAAACAAGTTTTTATTTTTAAAAAAAATAGAACAGAAATATAAATAGAACCAAATGAACCCTCAGCTTTTCCCAATCATTTATCTAAACTCAAATTTGAGTTGCACCAAAATTAATAACAAATTAAAGGAAGTTTGGTTTGTCCTGTGACCACAAAAGAGCTCCCAACTCAATTAAAAGGCAACCAAGTTTATACATGTTGCTCAACTCACATATTTTGAGAGTTAGCTTCCAAGATCTCCCTATTTATCTTCTCCAGTACTTTTGTTTTGACATAAATATCCTTTTGCAAAGTTTATTATATGAAATAAATAAAAATAAATAAATAAATAAAAACAAATTTTCTGCTTGATAACATTGTATAATTCTTGTAAAAACACAAAAAAGCTCATTAAGCTCTAGCTCCGTGGTGGAGAAGAAAAAGAATGGAAGATCCTTAAGGTTTTGGAAACTAAATTCACTCTAATTGAGGCTTTCACGTTTGATATTGCACTTTTGCTTATCGTACAATGCCTGCTTCTGTTTTATGATGATCATCATCATAAACACTCTGTTAAAATCTTACTCTAATGTAGAATTTAGAGAGGTCTGATAGTGCACAGCCTTACTCTTATATAGTAAAGAGACTATTTTTGGTAGATCCACATATAAATACGACATGAAGATAAGATAAACAAAATCTTGGGAGGTCTAATAGTACACAACTTTACCCCTAACTATTAGAGAGACTGTGTCTAAATGACCCACAATAAAAAGAAAAATTGAAAATAAAGAAATACGTAAAATACACAAATAACACTATTAAAAATAAACTAAATAAATTCATAATACTAAAATAATGATTGTGACAAAACACATTCGATAATTAGCAGCTAGTACATGAGAAATTGTCAAAGCTACACTCATAACTGATAACGAGGAGGAGCTCCTTAAGTGCCAAAAATTATTTGTATAAACTTGAGTTGAAAAGTCACGTTGTAGGACACAATGGCTTGTTCACGACTAGCAACTAGATAGATAAAGGCTGAACAATTAGACATGCCTTTCTAAAAGGTAAATACGACACAAGAGTCTCACATTATCCGACTTCATAGAACCTACAATGCTGCGTATGCTCTTTTTAATGGATATCCTTTACCTATATCCTAGTACGCTAGAGTTTCCCATTATGGACTAAGTTTTTGGGAAGAGCCAATCCTGCATATTGTTCTTGATAACTTTTTCTTAAATTTTTAAAGTTTTTCTTTTTTCCTCTTACAATCTTAAAAAATTATTTTCTTGTATGTCTCACTGGATCATTAGGGTGTCTCCTTTTCACATGTTTGACCCATCTAAGTCTTATCTCTCGCAACTTGTCAATAACATTAGTTACCTGTAATTTGTCTTTTACCATACGATTAACCTTATCTCTTCTGATAATGTTACACATCTATCGAAATATCCTTATCTCTGTCATAAAAAATTTATTGTTATGTATGCATTTCGTAGGCTAACACTCTGCCTCATATAACATGATTGGCTGAATCATCATTCGATAGAATTTATCTTTAAGTTTAAGTGAGATCTTCTAGTCATATAAAAGCCTTTCTGCACTTCACTATTTGAACTACCCAGATGTGATACGATATATTATATCATTATCAATTTCTTTATTAATTTAAATGATAGATCCTAAGTAATTAAAACACTATCTTCGTAGTATAACTTTGGATCTAATTTTTACGTCCACATTATTAACCTCCTGATGTCCCGAAATGTTACATTCTAAATATTTAGTCTTTGTCCTACTTATTTTAAAACCTTTTAATTATAACGTTTCGCTCCGATATTTTCACTTTACATTGAACTTCTCTCTTGTCTTATCACTAAGACAATATCGTTAGTAAAAAATATACACGAAGATATATTTTTTTAAATATTTTTGATAAGCTCATCTATCTCTGCTGTAAATAGAAAAGAGCTTAACGCAGAGTCTTATTGTAGACCAATACTAACAGAAAAATTATCATTGTCTCCCCCTTTCTCCTGTTTTCCAATTTTCAGAACAAAGAATGGAATGTTAGAAATGCCCACGTTAGCTTTGCTTCGAATGATATTACGAATATATGGACTGAGATGAAGAATGTGTACATACGGAGTAAGATTAATCGACGCAATCGCAGCCATTGATTCCTACAATGAGAGGAGAAAATGAGATGCGAAGCACTTTTGTATCCTGGGCCACCATAGATGGCCTTTTCAGGTCTAAAACGATTAACGGCTGTGATAAAGTTGGGATATTTTGATCATATATCATGTGGCCGATACTTTACTTGTCTATTCTCTGGATTTAACAGATCTAGAGGAGCTGTAACAATGGCGAATTTGGCGATGCGGATGGCAGCTATAAACTTTAGGACCTTGTCCATCTCAGCCTCTTCCTCTACCGGTACTTCATCTCTATCTGTCTCTTAGTAAGAGGGAATGTTTTGATCCTTTTTCTTATGGAAGTGGGTGATTGATTGATTTGTCGTAGGGGCTGTCCCTGGTAGTAATGGAGATAAGAAGCTTAGTACAGAGAGAGGAGGGCCAGTGATTACGGAGATTCCACTTGACAAAATAAGGAGACCTCTTATGCGAACCAGAGCTAATGATCCAAATAAAGTCAAGGAACTGATGGACAGTATCAAAGAAATTGGTCTCCAAGTCCCTGTAACTACTCTTTAATCCCCTTCATCCCTTTTGTTCTTCTTAAAAGAGTTTTATGAATTTCTCCAAGTCAAGGAACTCATGCCTAAATCTGAATCTGAGGGAAGTAGATGAGTTTACATGAGAGGAAAAGCTATTCTATAGATGGCAAACTCCAAACTTGCTGCAATCAGTTCCGAATAAAATGATAGGGAATAAATCGTTGTGTAGTGTTGAAGTGCGGAATATTAACTGTCTCAGTTTCCATACCATATTAGAGAGTTATAGTGAACAAAATTCTAAATAATCTTTGTTTGGACCAACAAACTTGCTTCCTTTTGTGGAGACAATCCATGTAATAAAGTGATTTTTCTAAGAAGCATCAATTGTGGTTGCACAGATTGATGTGCTGGAGGTTGATGGAGACTACTATGGTACGCGATTTGTTTATGTTCTGATTTTTGAAGTATTAATTTGCTAGCCATCCTGGTACATTTTCAAAGTTGACAAGCATATACTTGGTTTGATCTTTATCAAAGGATTTTCTGGTTGTCATCGGTATGAAGCTCACCAGCGCCTTGGTCTTCCGACAATCAGATGCAAAGTTCGTCGTGGGACAAAGGAAACTCTAAGGTTTAGTTCCAAGGCCTGCCTGCTAGTTTACTTCCGTTGACATTAATTGCTGAAGGATTCTGAGCTTGCTTTTTCCATTTTCATTTCTGTAGGCATCACCTCCGCTGAGTTCGCTACTTACCAGCTTTATCTTGACTGTACTTCCATGGGTTCTGTAGGTAAAATATAGTACGCACAAACTAATATTTGTGCCTCTTCTAATTATATTTGATTAAGTGCACATAGCTTACCAAGTTCCTAGTATCCTTTCTTTTATTCACAAACAAATATATTTTATGTAGAAAGCGTGTGTCTATTTTATTCATATTTGATTAAACGTAAACACTTCGCCAAATTCCTACACTCCTCTTTTAATTTTTTAATAAACAATTTTACAAGAAACCAAGTTACAATACTAGAACAAGGTACTGCAACGCTGGAATATCTTCAAATTGGTTGTTATTGGATCCTAACTCATGGGAGAATGCCAGATTGGCGAGCCAATGAGGATAGGAGTATACTTCACGCTATATATGATTTATATGCACAGACCAATCTCTTGTCAAGAATTGTTGAATAGCATCAACAAGAGGTGATGCTGGGTGGAAAGCTTGCCCACCACGACAGGCAGATGAGATGAATAGCCCCTGAGAATCAGATTCAAGTACAAGCTTCTTATTTTCTAATTGAAATTCCCATGCAATGCAAGCCTTAATCCCGTCAATACACACAACTCACACTGTATTACAGGACCCTACAATGGAGCTCCATAATTAAGAATTGTCTACTCATTGAATCAAGGGTACAAGACAGGGTTATAGGTGCTTTAGGTGATTAATTGCATAGACTACGAAAGAACCAACTGCATTAGCCTTCCATCCGCTCAATCCAGCCTACGGTTATTCCATCCTTAAATTGTTGTTTAGGGTACACATGCATTTTCTCTTAGTCATCAGGTTTGTTTAGACGGCCTTAAATTCGTGTACACTCAAGCAGTGCGATCCTCTTCCTTGGGTGCATTTAGAGCAGTGGCTTTTAAGATCTGTTTCAATATTGAAGGGGACTCTACTTTATTTGATTATCTTTCGGCTATGCTGTTTACTCTTTTTGAAATGAAAGAAATGATAAAATTTTCAGAAGCCTGGAAAATACTCTTTATGATCATACTGTCTGATTTTAAGTGGAGAACTATTGCAGTAGCAGATTAAAAGAAATAAGAAGATAAAGAAACCTGATCTTATTACACAAACTGAAGACCAAGACTTGCCTATTTAAAGATTTACAAATAACTAATTAGCATAAAAATAGGAAACTAGTTGTTACATGCTTTGACTAAAAACAAAAAAATAAATTCCAGATTTTGCTAACTAATCTTGAGAAGATTCTGCAGATATTTGCTGCAGTAAATTTTGGATCATATCTCCAACAATAATTTTCATTTTGATGTCACAGGCGTGCAATGATAGAGAAGTTGCTAAAGTTCATTTTCCAGGAATTGAAGTTCCAATTTGGTTGCAAAATAGAAGCATCGGGTCTTCGATTACCTTACAACTGCCATCTATTGATTTTTGTTGTTTCATGCAGCTTACTATGCTGAAATTCGTGGGAGAGTTTGCAAGTTCAGTGAAAATGAAGAAGAGAGGCAGAATGAAGAACAAGATTCCTGTGTATAAAAGAAAGCTAGAGATGATGATTTTGGGATCAATTCAGAAATGTTTGGATCCAAAGAACAGAATGTAAATAATTGAAAATCAGTGCAAGAAAAGTGGAAAGAATGAACCAACATGCAATAGGAAGTTGAAGGATGAAGAACCTGAATGTGTGAAGCAGGTATAGAGCTAACTTTACATCAGCTGAAGAGAAAAACCTGAAGCAATCTCTATCAATTCCTAAAGCAATTTCTAAAGCAATTGAGAAGAAGTCTTGCAAGTTAATGAAGTAAAGGAATTCAAAGTCAAAGTAACAATTTCCATTAAAGCGAATTAAGCTAGTTGAAACTGAGCATCAATTTTTGTTTCTACAGCATCAAGCTTCTTTTGTCTTTTTTTACTTTTGCAACTTTAAAATTATTAGGTGACACTATTGTCAACTTTTGTTAATATATCAAACAACAGTGTTGCTTTTGTCCTTGATGAACCAATGAGAGTGAGATACATGTCAAAATCTTGCTCTTTAGTTATATTTTATCTTTCATTTTGAACCATTGATGTAAGATGGTAAGAAACGTGTGAGGGCTAACTTGAAAAAGCTCTAGATCACATTCGAAGTAATGTAACAGTTGCAGATTTTTATGAAAAAAACCATTTTCTTCATCTCTTCTTAAAAAAATCCTTGCTTTTACTTTTCTGTTGTTCTTCTTTAGTAGTTTTAGAGTTGTTTTGGAATTGTACAGAGTTAGTTGTACTGAAAAACAATACATGGAGGGAAAAACCAAACTTTGAAGTTGAAAACTCCATTTCTGTAAAATTAGCATAGTTTCATTTTTACAATTCGAATCAAACTTTTACAAACACTTGTGAGGAATATACATTGATCATTAGAGTGGCATTTACAGAGAATACATTCAGTCCATCGAAAGAAAATGTTGATCTTTTGCAAAATTCCTCTTCTTTGAAGCAAAGTACAGAAGCTATTACCGGAGAGAGTCAACTGAGGTCATCTTCAAGCTTGAGTTTTAAGCAGACTGGAAGTTCTGCTCTTCCTTGCTGGAGTGCTAGAAGTTGTGTTCTTGCTTTCTAGATCATCAAATTGGTATCAGGCCAGGGAAATTGTTTTTGGTGTTGTCTTCACATGCGAGGGTGCCTCAAGGTTATTGCAGCTGATGACACCAAAATTTGCAAGAGACAAGAGTACAGTTAAATGTAAACTGCATTTGCAGGAAAACGAAATCATTTCTTCTTGGGAATGTTCCATTACTGATGGAGACATAGATAAGTCGGATCAAGTCCTAGTGTGGCATGAGCCCTATATAAGAATGATGCAGAACAATGCATTCAGGGAAGAAGATTGGTATAGTGATTACTCTGGCAGGAATGCTTTATTCGAATTCGAAACACAAGGGTACTCGAAACATTGCCAGGTGAAGAACTGCGGGATCCATTTTCTTTGAGAGATTGTAAATTCTCTGCAAGCTGTCTCAGTACCATTTTCTCTTTTCTGATGTTCAAACTTCCATCTCGGCAAGTTTTATATATATATATGCTAAGCTCTTAGTTTTTCTTGTCCATCTAAACACAATTGACACTCCTTTTTGTGAGAGTCTTTTCGGTTGATCTCTACAAATCTTTGATTATGCATGTGTATATACGATCAGTACTGTTAAGAATGATTCGGGATAATATTGCATCATCTATCTTTTAAAAGACATATTTTTCTTTTTTTACCTTAAAATAGCATAAAACAAAATTTCTCAAAATAAATACGATAACTTATAAAATAAATTAACGAACTATTTATAAAATATATATTTTATTTGTCTAAGTTTGCTTGTCATTATTTTATTTTAGAGTAAATTATAAACATATTTTAAATTTTATAATATATTATTATTTTTTGTTAACTTTAGATATTATTGCAAAACTAATTAAAACTTTAATTTTTAAAAAATAAATTTGCTCCTTAATTTATTAAGTATTGGTAAAGAGTAACAGGATATACGCCAGAGACAAAGGCATATGCCTTCTAAAATGTTAGATTTTCAACATATGAACAGATCATAATATATAGGATCGATATATGCATGGATAAAACGAAAACACATACTT
>JANSVB020000454.1:1162763-1173408 GCA_025504935.2 Erythroxylum haughtii
TTAACCAATTTTAGAACAATTAGAAAATTACAAAAATGAAACCATTTATTTTGAACAACAAAAAGCGCTTAATCAAGCCAGTCCCTTTATAATGGATTGCTTGAAGGAGTATTACATGACATATGATGATACCCAATTGAAATGGAATGGAGCAGAACTTTTGACAAGAGTTGCAAGAAATTTTTCAGGGAAGGAGGATAAGTTAGCTGGACAGGAGGATCTGCATGTTCAACATTCAGATGTTTTCTTCCCTATCGCTTCTCGGGATATTACAAGGTATTGTTTTTCTTGTGATTGTTTAAATTTGATCACTTGGTTGCATCTTATAAGAGATGCAAGTCACTGATTTGGTAGAATAGCTGGTTCTGTTATCCCTGTCATCAGCAATAGTTGGTTGTGTCCACTATTCTCACTGTTAAACAATTTAACAAGATAATCTTCCTCCATTAACATCTTTATAGACATTGATACTTTTTGTTATATACAACTTTTGAGGTTATGTTGCCCTTGAATACCTCTCTTTATTTTGCCGAGTTTTGTACATGGTTGACATAACTTTTGAATCTAATTTTTTGAGACAGATTTTTCACTGCTCCGGGAACTGAGATTGAAAGAACTCAGCAAGATGCTTTTTTCAAGAAGATTTTAAGTGAGTCATTGACGTTTCACTTCTGGAATAGCTTGACATCTGCTTTAATTCCAGAGCCAGAGAGTCTTGTGACGAGGCTTATTGATCACCAGTGCGTCCGATGCTCTGACGTTTTGTGAGACTTTTAAGAGCTTGTCAATTTTGAAAAAAGACAAACTATCAGCTGGAGAGCAACCTGATTGATAAAAGCTTACAAATGCTTGATCTTGCTCAAGACAAGTACCTGCATTTAGCTGTCATGAAAACCAGTTGCAAGTTGCGAATGTAAAGTATTATATGGCTTCCCAGTTTTGTAATTTAGCTTATGAATCTTGTTCAGTAGAAATGTACCGAGCATTTCCAATATTTGGTTGTTTAAAGCTTTTATCTGAATAAGTTAATGCAATGTTCGGTCAAAGCTTGATTTGTAGGTGAAACAAATTTCAAAATTTTTCCTGCTCAGGACAGGTTTTTATTCCGAGACTTGAGCTCTGGCCATCTGTGAGTTCCATGTGCTTCACGACGAGTCCTATAACATCTGACCTACTTAGGTGCAACCGTGATCACTTCAAGCTTTAGTCCCGTAAATAAAATGGGTAGATTGACTTTAGCTTTTATTAAATTAACAAGTATGTCATTCCTTTATCTTCTAATCAGAGTTTTACAGTTGAAATAAACCAAAGACTGTTCGGATCATTCCTTTATTTTGTTTTTTATTTGGTCAAAAGAATTTATTAGGTCAGATACATGCGCGAAACTTTATTCTTGAACCAAGTTTTAGCAAAGTGATGGCCTCAGTATTACATTTGATGGTACTCCTCCTAGTCATGCTATACAGGCTGTTTAAACCGAACAAGATATTTTTGTCGCATTCATTCGTATAGGACTATCGTAACATAAATAAATAGCTGAAATTTATAGAACAAGATATTAAACGAGAGATCTACCTCGCTCTACTACTCTAGCTTCCATCCATCATTTACCGAGATGAAAACGCAAAAGGCGTACAAAGTAAAAACACAACTCTAATCCATGGCATTGGGACCATAGCATCTCCTCTTGGTAGGGTTCCAAACCCATTGCACTAGGAACCTCCTTCCCTTAACTCCGTTCACATTGTACCCATCTCCCCCAGAATCTTTATACACTTTTCCCACATAACCTCCTCCACCACCAGTCCCGTACACACCCAGACACAAATCTGCTATCTCGGTTGGTGAAGTAGGGTCATCTCCCGCATACCATGCATTAACTAGAGGATTACTCGACACTTCTGCCAATTCATGAGCAATCACACTTATCATTCCATCCACACCCGCATCTCCGTTTGGGGCTCTCATTATGTTGTTTCCTCCATTTGTGCTTGGTGGTGGCCTTCCCGAGTACTGAGGCCATGCAAATGGATAGGCACACATGCCAGGGCATTGAGTTCCACTATAGCCAATCCAAGCGTATGGAACAGTGCCACCAACAATGGTTGGGAATGTAAAGTAGTGAAATCCACAGACTGCTCTGCAAAAGTCTTGTACTTGAACGTCTGCAGAAGTTAACACCAGGTACAGACCATTTTGAGGATTCAGTGGCAAGGGTCGCGGACGGGAAGTGGTTGCAGTTCTGATAATGGACTGCATTGACAAACGGCTTAAATAACTACCATGGGAATAGCGCCAGTCGAAGAACTCTCCGGACAGGTTTAAGTTTCCAGTGATATTGGATCCTGTTTGGTCTGTATAGAGACGGATCGTTCTCCACCAGTCAGCAACAGAAGGGTGCGGAGCTGAAGAAGAAAGGGAGTAAATGAAATCTCGAATAGTTGCTTGATGGTTTTGATTCCAGTGTCCATACCATATGATGTATAAGCTTATAGGCGCGCCTAAGACTGGTCCCATGTGGTACTGAAGGTCCACTAGATCAGACGAGCCCTCAAAGTTCTTAGCTTGCTGGAACTGCTGATTTTGGTTCCATGAAGAAGCAAAAGAAGATAGCGATAACAGAAGCAGTAGCATGAAACGGTGTTTCAGGTTGTGCATTTTCTAGTTGTGAATGGCTTGTGTGAGCTTGAAGAGAGTAGATGAGTTTCTGCTTCTTCTAGCGGTGACCAAATGACCATGTTTAAATAATTCCGTAACCATCATTGCCTTAACTTTTAATGATAACCAACCATACTGGTCGGTCTATTCGTTGTTTCTTTTTCTTTATTTATTCCATTTCCATAGCGCTACCTTGCTAGGTTATGTTAACCAACTTTATAATGTATCTGGCCTGGAATGAGCCGAGGAAGTGTTTGTTTGTACATCTTAGTCAATACTTGGGGAAGAATAAAAGCCAACCCTCGACAGGAGTCAGCATAAAGAAATGACAAAAGTGTAGAAAAGTTAAATGATGGTTGCTACCTGTTGAGGAACCAAGCATGTGATACCTTTCTTCAAGTTTCTCCTTTTTGGATCTTGGACCGACTCAAATACAATAGAGCAGATGCAGTTAAAACTTACGTGATTCATATATATACATTATTAGTCAGAGTCATAATGGCCTGATGGGTGTAATTTAGTCAATGCGAATCACATTAGTTTCTGCATTAATCTCTCTCTTAAACCGCAAATCAAGATGTTCAAATTGACTTGCTTTACTTTTTCGGCCGAGAAATCAGGAACATCTTCATTAATGCAAAATGCTGACTCCTCACCTCACTTATCACCCATTTAAATATAAAATTATATAAACGACCGAGTGATTTTGTTATCCAAATGTACAATGCTTTCTTCCAGTTCCAGCTAAGGTGGTCATCCACGAGACCATGATTTAGAACTTCGCCTATATTACAAACGTACATTTGAAAATGTATATTAATCATTACACAATTACTCTTATTGTGTAAAGTGTCAATTTTAAAGTTCAATGCAAAATCGTTTATTTTGTAAATCCAAAAACACTTCTCCTTACAGGAGCTGCCACTGTTTTCTCTTCTCCTAGGCCATACAAGTTTACATTGTCACCGTGTGATTGTCAGCTGCACCAAACTGTTCATTTGGGTTATCATGGCCTTTGCAACATTTCGTGACGTTAGGATGCGGCTCAGGGACAGTTTGATGGTCGCAGCGTTTGCAGTTTGAATGACCAATGTTTCCATGAGAATTGCTAGTGACAATAGTTAGAGCATGGCTCTTGCCGCAGCTGCTAGAGTGGCAGTGCTCACCTTCTGGTGCATACTTTCCTTCCTCTAAACCAAGAAGAGGCTCTAGATCTTGATCGTCAACTTTTTCAATCTCATGATGACACTGTTTTTTCCCATGCAGATGTTCTCCTATGGTCTTCATTTGTTCTCCCACTAAATTTTCACTTCCATCTCCATAGTTCTTTGGACTGTTCACTTCTGGATGGTTGTTAGTCTTCTTGTAGTATCCATGACCCCGGTTCTCTGTTTCATGTTCATGATCGTCTCTAATGCTTAAACATTCCTCCTGCATTTGAGTTGAGCCTTTGCAAGTTTTGCTTCCACATGAGTACATATGTGAATGGCTAGACTGGCATCTTGAAGCACAACCGTGGGATTTTTCAAGTAAACGGACCTTCTCACTTGTCTCGGTTGAGCAGAAACTTCCGTGATTATGAGCTGAATTCTCATTACAATGTCTGTGAACTTTTTTGGGTGAGCAACAATACCCATGATTATGAACAAAATGCTCATTACGGTGTGCATGACCATGAGAGGTCGAGCAGCAGTTCCCATGACTATGAGTTGGACTCTCATTGACATGTTTGTGAACGTGTGAGGTCGAGCAGCAGTCACTGTGATTATGATGAAATGAATTCTTACTGCTATGTGAAGTTGAACAGCAATGCCCGTGATTACCACTTGAAATCTTATGCCCGTGTTTATGAATATGTCCAGTAGCGCAACAGTTCCCGTGATCATGCCCTGATTTCTTACCGCCATGTCTATGAGCATGTTGTGATTTGCAGCAGTTTCCTTCATGTTCCTGGCTTCCTTGCAAAAGCATCATGCTGTTACATATAACTAATAAGCATGTGCCAACGTCAGCCAGAACTGCTGCCCAAACAAGTGGATGGCCAGCAAAGGCCAAGGCAATGATAGCAGTTTTGGTAGATATTGACAAAACAACATTCTCAATCACTTTCCTGTGAGCTTTTCGTGCAAGTTGAATGGCTTTTGGTACTTTTCCAATGTCATTGGACATAAGAATTACATTCCCAGTCTCTGTTGCAAGTGCAGAACCTGAGATTCCCATTGAAATACCAATGTCAGCTGTCGCTAATGCAGGGGCATCATTCAAGCCATCTCCGATCATAGCTGTTGGCCCTTGTTTCTTCAACTCCTCAATAATAGTTGCTTTATCTTCAGGTAAGAGTTCTGCGTGGACTGCCTCAAGAGCATATGATAGCTGCAAACATAATAGATCAGATTACTTGGTGTTCCATGTTGATTAATGTTCTATGCACGTGAAAAATTAATCATAACCCAGAGCATCATTTCCACTTGAGCTCCATTTTTCCCTCTTATATACTTTTCCAATGTCACGATTTAGAAAAGCATTACGGATGTAAATGAGGACAAGTTCACCTGTTCTTGTGCATGCATGGCTGCTGATCGACTATCTCCTGTAAGCATGGCAGTTTTAATTCCTAGTAACTTCAACTCCTTGATTGCTTCTGCAGCTCCGGTTCTACAGGCATCAGAAAGGCTAAAAACTCCAGAGGGGGCTGCTCCACAATAGATGTATCCGATGGTCTTCCCCGACCTTTTGTCAACTTCTACTGGTGGAACTGTATACAAGTAAACGCGAATATCAGATACAAAGTAAGGCAGTGAAATTTAGTAAAACTTGGAATGTTTTTGAGTACATCTTTCAACAATGGAAGAGGGCATAGCCTATAGACATTTAACTTGTCATAAAATTGAAATGATTTATTAGAAAGTAGGTACGCAAAACATTTACCAGTCTTAGATCCAGACCTATGACCAATCTTTCTGTTTCCAATGTAAATATCTAGTCCATCAATTTTTCCATGAATGCCTTCTCCAGGAAAATTTTGGAATTCCTCGACATTGTCAGGTTTGGGTTCTATATCAAGTGACCTTGCATGGTCGACTAGTGCAGCTGACATTGGATGACTTGATTTGCTCTCAATGCTTGAAACCCTGTTGAATTTCATCCCATCTCTAGTAAGCGCTAAAGTCTTTTAAGTATTGAAGATTTATATCAAATTTGATCAAAATAAAGTTATTTCTCTACAGAATAATGTAAATAGTCCTTACCAATAAAGCAATTTCTCCAAGCTGATTTCACCAGAGAGAGTCTGGAAATCTGTGACGAGAAATTCACCTCTAGTGATAGTTCCAGTTTTGTCAAATGCCATGACCTTAACTTTTGCTAGCGTTTCAAGATAGTTGCCTCCTTTGATTAGAAGACCAGCTGTCGCTGCCTTCGTAAGCGCACAGAAAGTGGCCACTGGTGTGGACAGTATAAGGGCACACGGACATGAACTTACTAAAATAACCAACGCCAAGTGAAACCAATGGCTTCGGTCATGAACTTTTAGTACAAGTGGAGCAACCGCAACGGCAGCTGATATTACAATAACAGCTGCAGAAACGTAACAAAGAAGAGTTGATGTCTGAATTATGGTTTAGGATGTGTGAATTAATTTATGTCTGCGTAAACAGGTATTGGACATTACTCTTAAAATGAAGTTATGTTTCCGTTTGCCATTTCTCTAACCTGGTGTGTAATACTGTGCACATGTGTCTATCAAGTACTGGGTTTTGGATTTGTTGGTCTGAGCTTCTTCCACCAGTTTTGTCATTTTGGCTACCACGCATTCTTCAGCTAGAGCAGTAGTTCGGACACTAATATAACCTGAAGAAGAAATAGTTATTGTCACAAGGTCAGAGAGATAGAAAGAGCAAGAGAGATATTACCATTAAGGTTGATGGTGCCAGCCCAAACAGAGGAATCCTTCTGTTTGGGAACTGGAAATGACTCTCCTGTTAAAGTCTTCTCATCAATTTCACATTTCCCATCAACAACAACACCATCAATTGGTATGACTTGGCCGGCCTTAACCGCAAGAACAGTGTTGATCTTGACCTCATTAGTATCCACTTCTTCTCCAGTTTCCTCAATGACGGCTTTTTGAGGAGCCAAGCTTATCAGTGATGACATTACTGCATTTGCCTAACAAAGCTGATATCATTAGATTAAAAAAGTTCAATTTTCATAATGTAATATCTAATTAACTGTGCAATATAAATTTTGGTGTTACCTTGTAGCTTGCCCTTGTTTCGAGCCATTCAGCGATAGTGAACAGGAAGACAATGGTTCCCGCTTCAAGGTAGTCATCCATAGCAATGGATCCTATTACTGTGAACCCATTTTCCAAGAACACATCAATCTAAAATTGCATCCATAGATACAAACACCATAGCTTCCTTCTAAATTTGGTTAATAATTGCTTTGCTATTGTTCATGCAACAGCCACTTGAGAAAGAACTAGCAACTATGTCTTCTGCAGTTCCTAAGGGCTAAGGCCATTAAGGAAGTGTACTTGAAATCACTTTAGTATAGTAAAATGAAGTTCCTAGACCTGGAATATCTGAAAGAAGATCAAAAGGAAAGAAAATGGTAACCTGCAATAATGACCAGTATGTTGGTGTCAAGTCTAAAGTTGGTGATGGAAGCAAGGCCTCTTAAGAAGATGGGAATGACACCAACCGCCACAGCTCCAAGAGAGAGCCAGATGAAGGGCGGATACACAAACTTTAAGAATGAAAGTAAAAGAAATAAACCACTTGCCACTGCAAAAGGGCTTGGCCATTGCTTCTGGTAAGTTGCATCATGAGACAATCTCACATTTGCTTCTAACCTTGCTTGATTCAGGGCTTTAACTGTACCATGAATAAGATGTATTGCTAAGTCTACTAGTACTGTATCAACTCATTCATACATACATGTCTAGTTGAGATTTCACAAGAAGTAAGGCTTTTTTTTAACATTCATTCGTAAGTCTTACTCAAAAAAAAAAAAAAAAAGAAACAGAGAGACAGAGAGAGAAAGGATTAATGCCTCTTCCGATGCATAGAACAACGGCTGAGGGGAGAAATACAACAACAAAGCAGAGCCAGTGACATGTAATGTACGTGTACGTATTTCTCCAAAGGCCTAGGAGCAGGTGCAAATGATCCACGTCTTCCTTCATTCTTCACTTAGATTGGTGACTTTTACAAGGAACAACATTTACAAACACAGAATAATTCTAATAATTCTGAAGTTCCATTCCCCTTCTTCTTTTTAATATGTAAATCAAATTATAAATTAAAAAAAAGAAGCTTTTAGGTTTGTCATATTTGAATAGGACAGCTTTTACTTTATAAGAGATCACAGAAGAACAGTTACTGATTACCAATTTCATGCTGAGTAATGAGAAGGGTGTCATGCACTACGACAACTGTTTTGGTGGTGACTATAACAGAGTACTCCTCCACGCCATCAAGGGACTTGAGAATGGTCTCTATCAAAGGAACCTCCGAAGAGCAACAAAGTCCCAGCACATCGAAGTAGCTCTTCTGCAACTGTTTGGCTTCCATGTTTTGGTACTGGACAACCATTGTTTTTCCTCAAGGTTTCTGCAGAGAGAACACTCATTATAAAATGCTGAATTTCTACTTTTACGATTCAAAGTTTAAGCTACCACCTATGCATGCATGGAACCGGAATTGTACATGCTACCATCCTCACCTGTAAATTAATACACATTTAAATACAAATTTTAGTACCTCCCGAAGAAGAGAAGGATTGATACTTCTGCGAGCTTCTTGCAGGGTGACGAACAACAAATGCCGAGAAGCTGAAAGTAAGGGACCCATGATGAAGGTATATATATATATATGTATATATCACAATAACAAGATGAAATGTGAGCCAAAAATGACATGACAAGGAATTTCGTAAAGGAAGAAACTCCAAGTACATGCAATATAGAATGAAGCATATTTTACACGCGCATTGAAGAGTGAGAGAAAAAGATTTCGCAATTTAAATTTATGTGCATTAGTTGGAATTCGCTACCATTGGTTGGACGTAATGTTATCAATGTAACGAAATGAAATAGAATAGAAAAGGAATGATTTATAATAAGATATATATAATATTAAAAAATTATTATTTGGATGAAAGAGTTTATAATCTAATGCAGTTAAATATTATTTATTATTTTCTATTCGATCTTAAACCTCCCAAATAAAAGGTAACTTATTTTTACTGTTTATGATAAATGAGATGTAATGTGAAACCCTCCTTTTGTATTATATCTTATTTCATTCTATCGTAAACTTTCTTTTCGAACGATGAAATAATATTACAGTACATTTTATTTTATTAATAACCACCCAACGAAACATAACCATCATTTTGCCATCTTGGGTTTTATTTTGTATATATGTCATTTCTAATTTTTTTTCTTCATATTTACAAAATCAGCATAATATTCTAAATTATCATTCTTTATTCCTGTTCTTAACCTATTTCGCAAGGGTAAAACCAAGAACAGATCCCTCCACTTACATTTAGCATTTACAATTGTGTTTTGAAATACGAATTTAATTTTCGCTTTCGCAAACAAATCTGAGGTAGACAATATTATTAATTATGCCGTGATTTGTTTCTCAACGTATTAAAGTTGTCATTTTACTTTTAAACAGATTGCAATTACATTAAGATTCAATTACCAAAATAAATTAAAGCACATTAGCCAAAGATTAGTTAATTGTTGTATAAACCCTTTCTTGACAACCACTGAGAAGCTAGGCAGTCCTTCTGATCAAGGTGAGAGTTCGAACTTCTAGTTTTGATAATAAAGTTTGAAATCTTGAATCTAACGTGAACGATCTCCTTAGCTTGATAGAGGAGAAACTGATCTATGGCATAGGCTTGTAGTTCTATTTGAATAATTAATTAATTTATTCTCTTTTTGTTTTTTCAGTCATTCTTTTTAAATACAAAATACTTCAAAGCCAAGGAGAAAGTCCCAATATTTTTTGAGTTACCAATGAATATAAGTTGCTTAAAGTGAGTTATATCACCAGTACTGTGTCGGCTTTGTTTATTTTACTCAGCGCGTTTGCACACAATGGCTTATAACGTTAACAAATACGTTTGTGCTAGCGTTGTAGACGCGTGTTGCATTGTCCCATTATGTTGCATGATCACCTAGCTTAAACTTGTCCTGCGGGTAAAAAAAAAGGGTTATAAAGTCATACAATGGATGATGGTGATCAATGGTATATATTCTTTGCATTGAATATGTTGGAAAGAGAAGGATCTTTATCATCTCCATGTCATTCAAGAGACAGTTGTAAAAGGCAGTGACAAATCCAAGGCCATTGCAGAATGGAGTTGGAAGCAACATGTGATCAACACTACAAGAAGAAGATGAATCACCGACAGAATTTTCCAACGGAAACTTCGGAGATTCCATCGGTAACTAATTTACCGACGGAACAGTGCGATGGAGATTGACTTCGGCGCGGACACGGTAAGTGTATGTTACCGACGATAAGACAAAACCGTCGGTAATATATTACCGAGGGAATAGAAACACCGTCGGTATAGTTGGTAGGAATTTACCGACGGAATCGTCGGAATATATTTCTACCCTCGCCGACAGTTTTCATTTTCCGTCGATAATATATTACCAACGGTTTTGTCTTACCGTCGGTAATTGCAACCCTTCATCAAATACTTGATTGTTTAATCTAAAGGTGGAAGCTGTTAGATCGCTGAAGTCATCTTTAATTCTCAGTAAATATCTTGTTGAATGACAGATTTCCGAAAATCTAGTGGTGAAATTTGATTTCAATTTGAACAATTATAAATTATTGTTACATAAGTTTTGGAATTTTGAACCCATGGAATTTGTTTAAAAAGAAAGTTAAATGATCATAAAAAGAAAAAAATCTTTCCTAACTGATAATTAAAACATTAAATAGTACATAAATGA
>JANSVB020000454.1:1173508-1183571 GCA_025504935.2 Erythroxylum haughtii
CTATCCACCTGCTGCATGGTTCTTGCAAGGGATATGCGTAGCTGAGCAACTTTAATTCATCTTCTTTGTATATTTTTTTTTGCTCCTGTCTTTTAATTTTCTTCTTCTCTCTACACGAAGACAAGTAAGTATTGATCTTTAGAAAATGACCTAAATGCAGTATTTTCGACTGACTTTAATTTTTTTGCTTCCAAATTGTACCTAAAATCATATACGAATTAAAGTGAGTATCTTAAGTATTTTCATATCATTAATCACTAAGTGTAAATGATTAAATGTATCAACAATTAAACACATATTGCACTCCTCAACAAAATATAGTAATAGAGCGGATGAATAATATTGGAAAGAACAAGAGCAATGTTGAGAACTATAAGCTTAGATAAGAAATTCTGGGTAGAAGCAGTCAATACTACCTGTTATATGGTGAATCGAGCTCCATCAACTGCAATTGAGTTGAAGACACCGATGGAGATGTGGGCTAGTAAACCAGTGGATTATTCTAACCTCCATATATTTGGAAGTCTTGCCTATGAGATGTTCAATGCCCTAAAAACTATGAAGTTGGATCGAAAATTTAGAAGATATATTTTCTTGGGATATGCTGAAGGAGTAAAGACGTATCGTCATTGGGATCCCACTGCCCATAAGATTGTTATCGACAGAGATGTTATTTTTTTATAAGACATTGATCAAGAGAAAATAGAAGATGTTAGCACTTCAAAAGAGAATTAAGAGACTACAATAGTAAAGGTGGAAAAGGAAATTGATCAAAATAATTCTTTTGAAGCTGCACCAGAGCACGAGGAGCAAGGATTAGTCAAATCTGATGTTTCAGATACTTAGAGATTAACTCACACAAGAAGAGCACCGAGCTAGCACTTAGATTATATTATAGAGAGCAATATTGTATACTGTTTTTTAACTGATGACGAAGAGCCAACAACTCTTTAAGAAACAATGTTCAAATGCATCTTAGTGGATGGGGAGCAATGCAGGAAGAAATTGAAGCTCTGCATAAGAATAAGAAATGGGAGCTAGTATCATTACTACAAAGAAGAAAGCCTATTGGCAATAAATGGGTTTACAAGATTAAGAAAAGTGGTGACAATCACTTAGAGCAATATCTTGCTAGATTAGTGGTAAAAGGATATGCTCAAAAGGAAGGAATTAACTTCAATTAAATTATTTCTCCTATGGTTCAACTTACCACAGTTCAAGTAGTCCTAGCTATGTGTGTTACATTTGACTTGCATATTGAGCAGTTAGATGTGAAAACTGCATTTCTTTATGGAGATCTTGAAGAAGAAATTTATATGCTCTAACTAGAAGGTTTTGAAGAAAAGGGAAAAGAGAACTTGGTTTGCAGGTTAAACAAATTTCTGTATGGTTTAAAGTAGACACCGAGGTGTTGGTATAAGAGATTTGATTCTTTCATCATGAGCCTTGGATACAGTAGACTAATTGCAGACCCTTATGCATATTTCAAGAGGTTTGAGAAAGATGATTTTATAGTCTTGCTATTGTATGTAGATGACATATTGGTGGTAAGCTCCAACAATGAATGTATCAAAGAATTGAAGGCACAGTTGGCTAGAGAATTTGAAATGAAGGACTTAGGGCCCGCAAACAAAATTCTAGGGATGCAAATTCACTGAGACAGAAATAATAGGAAGATTTGGCTTTCTTAGAAGAATTATTTAAAGAAGATCTTGTGGCAATTCAACATGCAAGATTACAATTCAATTTATACCCCTCTTCCTGTTAATTTCAAGTTATCCTCAAATATAAGTCATAGCAATGAAGAAGAGAGGATGGAGATGTCTCGAGTACCCTATGCATCAACAGTGGGAAGCTTAATGTTCGCTATAATTTGTATAAGACTAGACATTGTATATGCAGTGGGAGTAGTTAGTCGATACATGACAAATCCTGGTCAAGAGCATTGGAATACTGTTAAGAGGATTCTCTAATATATCAATGGAACCTTAGATGTTGCATTACGTTATGGAGGATCAGATTTTACTGTCAAAGGATATATTGATGCTGATTATGTAAGTGATCTTGATAAAAGTAAATCCACTATAGGATATATGTTTACACTAGCTAAAGGAGCTATGAGTTGGGTTTCAAAACTACAGTCAGTTATGGCTACGTTAACAACAGAAGTAGAATATCTAACAGCTGCACAAGCTAGTAAAGAAGCAATGTGGTTGAAGTTGATGTTTAAAGAACTTGAATGCAAAAAAAAGAACATTATTTTGTTTTGTGATAACCAAAGCGCTTTGCATCTTGCAAGGAATCCAACATTTCATTCAAAGACAAAACACATTCAAGTTTAATATCACTTCGTTCGTGAGAAAGTAAAAGAAGGAACAGTGGACATGCAAAAAATTCATACAATGGATAACCTAACAGATTTTATGACAAAAGCAATCAATAGTAACAATTTTATGTGGTGTCGATCCTCGTGTGGCCTAACAGAGATGTAAGCAACATGAAGCTGTAAGGAAGAAAGAATAGTGTAAAGATCTGATTGACTCTCAATCAAATCTTCAAGTGGGAAAATTGTCGAAAATAGTAGGCACCGTTTTCAGTATCTAATAAAGTTGAAATAAAAGTCAAGGATAACTGGCCAAATGGTTAGCCATCCCACACGTTTGTTGCCTATAAATAGGTGGGAGATGAGGAGAGCAAATCATCCCAGAAATCTGTTCTTCTATTAAATCCCTACAAAAGTCTATAGAGTGTTTTTTCCTATTTAGTGAGAGAATTAGTGTTTCTCTTTGTAAAATAGAGAGAGGTTGTATTTCTAAATTTCATAGTGAATTTTTTTCTTGTCTGTGATTTTTATCAAAATTTAGGAGTTTTTCATGTAAAATCTGTCTATTTATTGCTATTCATTCAATCTTATTTAGCTACAAACCTACTCTAATCTGGTCGATTTTTACAATATGAAGGTGGTGAAGATCAATATAAGCATAGTTTTCATGACATAGCTGAGCCCTTTACCCAACCTCAAGCATCAAATCTTGAAAGACAAGTTGAAAATGTTTCAGCAAGGAGGAGAAAAAGGAGAAATAATACGAGAGAAGCAAGCTGTGTAAATTCACTTATTATTGCTGTCAGGATGTTGGGTGATACCATGAATCAGATTAGAGATAAATTGTGTAAGAGTATTAGGACTGAAACATACATTCAACAAAGAGTTGAACAGTTATACAGTGTATTGGGTGAGATAGAGGAGCTCACAGATGATGAAAGGGGTACTGCTTTAGGCAAAATTCCTGATCATCCTACACAAATGCTTGTATTTTTCACTGCTCCACCTTCTCGAAGACTTGAGTGGGCGAGGAGGTTTCTTGCCACGCATTAAAGATTATGTTGAAGTTTAAATATTTTCTCTAGTTATTTAAAATAAGGCTGAAACTTATTTTTTCTTCAACTAAATAACTTTTTAGTAATTTAAAGCCCTATGTTATATTATTTTCAATATCGTTATATTATTATTTTATATTGCAATTGTGACTACATAATGAATGCTAATATGAGTCAGACCAAGAAAAATTAACTACTACAAAATGGTAGAAAGTCATATGATCAGAAGAAAATTAATAATAATAA
Source organism: Erythroxylum haughtii (assembly GCA_025504935.2). NCBI lineage: Eukaryota > Viridiplantae > Streptophyta > Magnoliopsida > Malpighiales > Erythroxylaceae > Erythroxylum > Erythroxylum haughtii. Next base: position 1,177,133 of record JANSVB020000454.1, read on the forward strand.
GGAATTTAATAATAATGATAATAATAATAATAATAATAATAATAATAATAATAATAACAAGAAGAAGAAGAAGAAGAAGAAGAAGAAGAAGAAAATTAATAATAATAAGAAAATTAATAATAAAAATAAATATAATAATAACAATAAAAATAAATATAATTAATTGTAATAATAAAATTAATAACAATAAGAATAATAGTAAGTAGAATAATAATAATAATAATAATAATAATAATAAGAATAATAATAATAATAAGAAGAAGAAGAAGAAGAAAATTAATAATAATAAAGAATTTAATAATAATAAAAATAAATAAATAAATAAATAAAATTAATAATAATAAGTAGAAAATAATAATAAAAATAAAAATATAATTAATAAAAATAAAAATAATAAGTAAAAATTAACAATAATAATTAATTATAATAAGAATAATAAAATTAATAATAATAATAAAAAATAATAACAACAACAATAATAGTAATGATAAGGATATTTTGATTTTTTGTTAATTATTCCTTTATCATTTTAAATTTATATTTTCAGAATAAACAAATTCTTTAATAATAAGGATATTTTGATTTTTTGTTAAATATTCCTTTATCATTTTAAATTTATATTTTCAGACTAAACAAATTCTTTAATAATAAATAAAACAAATTATTACCTATTTTATTTTATTTCTTATCTTTTTTATTGCGTAAAAATAACTAATCTATTATTTTTTTATTTGTAAAATTAACAATTCTATTTTCGTTAAATCAAACATGCTGTTAGAAATTTCCCTATGATACAGATGTTTAGATCAAAATAACCAAGCAGAGCAATTGTAACTTATCGCATTGGAAAGAAGATGATGTTGTTAGTCTGATCTGATCCCCTTTTCTCTAATAGAGAGCGTTGGTAGTTCACTCCCCAGCTTTTGGAAAAAGAAAAGGAAAAGGAAATCAACTGTGTCTGACAATAATAAAAATAGACGATATGAGGTATCTTTCTTTCTTTCTATCTTTTCTACTTTTCCTAACTCATCTTTTTCTCCACAAGCCCATATGAGAAAAGTATCCTCTTCAATTCAACAACCTAAAACAAACACAAACATAATTCCTGAGAGAAAGATTCCTATAGATTAACACCTTCACCCTCACATATTTTATCATCACGCCAAACGCTGTTATTGGTTGTCATGGCTGCCACCGAGAATCCCCCAGAGAACAATCAGGACGCTACGGCCGCGGCGAATGGCGGTCCCTTGTCTAACGGCGCTAGTAACTCCACCGGTGATAATTCGGCCACGCAGGCCGCGTTGAGGCACAACACTGGTATTTCCATCGAGTGGACCCCCGACGAACAGTTGATTCTCGAGGATTTGCTAAACAAGTAAAGCCTTTTTTCGCTCTCCACCTCTTTCTTTTTGTCTGCCTTCGGCTATGCACTTTAAATTTCTGATAGAAAAACTCTGGTTTATTTATTAGAAATGCCACTAACTATTCAGTCGTTGTTGACCATGAGGTCTTTTGATTGAGCTCTCTTGAATTCTGAAATGAAAAAGAACAAAAAGCTGAATGGAAATTCTTTTTTCTTTCAAAGACACTAACCGATTTGACTCTAGTACAAGTGCTGTTTGATTTTCTTTATCAAAATGGTTTAACCGTTTTCTGTTTTCGAACGAAAGAGATTTCGTGGTTGTTCATTAATAAGAATGTGATGAAACTGCTTAACTTCTTTTACTTCAAAAGATCAAGAAGCGAAAGAATTACTTTGCAGCAGTTGTGCTGAACACCCCATAATGATTGAGTTACTGGAGATAGAAGCAATTTTCAGCTAAAAACAACTAAACTGATGTAATAAACTCTATGTCATCATTGTTTAAGTTCCTTGAGAATATTATGAGGTACTTAGTAATGAAATGCTTCAATATCAGATGCCTTATAAATGGTGGATGATAGCCAATAGTACCAATCTAGACAGTAAATGATAAGGCAGAACATACCTCATAGCAGTTTCCTAGGGTAACCATCAACCGTGCTTTTTCCTGATTGTTGGAGACCTTGAATGTCTTCAAATACTAATATTTTGCAAAAAAAAAATGTGAAAAGTGTTCGCTGATTATATTTATATTATTACCCTTTGGCAGGTATGCATCAGAATCCATCATAGTTAGGTATGCTAAGATTGCTATGCAGTTAAAGGACAAAACAGTTCGGGATGTTGCACTACGTTGTAGATGGATGAATGTAAGTTCCAATTTTTGCTTGTGAATCATTGATAAACTTTGGCTTATATGTTCTACTTTGACATGTGCAAAGGATAGTAAAAATCTCAACTGGACAGTTAGGGTATATATTGATCTAGAATTAAATGGATCTTGAGAAAGTTCATTTAGAAGTTTGAGGCACATTAGTTCTAATCAGATTATAAGTCAAAGATGACCAATCAAATAATCATATCACTTTAAAAGAGCGGTGATTGTTTGCATATTTGATGTCTAATACACTAGGTAGTGCCTTTTCAAGTAGAGGGAAAATCAACTATTGTGCAAAGCCAAAGGAATCCTATTACTAATTGCTTTTTGGACATTTTTCTTTATCAATTTTGGTCGTATTAGGTAGTTACAGGACATGTGTGAACCATAGGAGATTATAGCAAAATGTTTTGGCTTAGATGCTAGAGGATAAATTTGTGGTACAAAGGATGCTTTATTTGATACTGCTTACAAGTTTCTATTCAGCGAAGATGGCTTGTTTGAGCTTGTTGTGAAGGTTAGGATGGCTAAAGTACTTTTTGGGTTCCAGTATCATATATATAGATGTTACGTAAATGTTGAAAGCCAATGAAGGGTCATCCTTAGGAAGTTAGGCCAATTGTGTTTAAAGCCAACAACAACAACAACACCTAGTGAGTGTTCCTCTAAAATGTGGGATTTAGAGAGGTCCAATAGTACGGAATATTACCCCCACATAGTAGAGAGGCTATTTCTTATCCATAAATATTGATTGTGATGTTATCTATTTGATCTAAACTATGCTTAAAATTATTAGGTAAATGAACCTATCATTCTTATAATATAGTTGAAGTGAATACACTACAACATGATGGGCTTTTAACAACAAAAATTTACATAATTCATCTCTAATAATGTCTAGCAGCAATAATAAATCGTTGCAAACTCCTGGTAGCAAAATCCTATAGGCGAAGTTTTTATCAAATCGTCACAAATTATGTTTCGCAATGAATATAATACGTAGCCAAAAGAGATATAGGACGATAGACAAAATCGTGACTAATGATTATTAGTTTGATACACTTTCTTTCGTGACTAAATGTTATTAGCTACGTTTCAGTAATATAAGATTTACTGACAAATCAATAATCATCTCCCAAAATTGTATGCGACGATTCAATATTTGTAGCAAAAAAAATTTGGCAACGTTTTGAAAATGTAGTCAAAACTTATTGACGACGTTTTCCAACATATGGCAAAAAAGTTTTGGTGACGATTTTAAATTTTTTAATAAACATTATTACTAAAAATTTTATCATGTTAATTATAATTATTGGTCACATTTTTAATCCATGTTATTGTGTATAATATTTAGATTTTTTGTTTTATAATTTATTATACAAAAATAAAATAAAAAATAATTAGAAATTAGAAGAATTTTATATAAACAATTAATATCATTAAATGTTAATTACAAACGTTAACAAAAATACTTATGTACAAACTAAGATTCATTTTCATCGTCACTACTATCTATATAATTTGGGTCAAGCATTTGTTTAACCATCTTTTGAAGCTTGGTCAACTTTCATTCATTACGTTCTAACTTTTGTTAATTTCATTCTAACTTTTGTTCATTTTGTTCTAACTTTTCTTCATTACAAGGTAATTTAGCATTAAACGACTGGTTTTCCTCTTGAAGATGGGTTATATATGTTGGTCTTGATGAGTATGAAGCAGTTGGCTTAAGGTCATACCCAAGATCTTTGATGTAGTCAAATCTTGTACCAAACACGTTGTTGTAAATGTCATCTACATTTGGCTCATTTCTGTCAAACAATGATTTTTGCAACAACTCCTACATCTTGTTCTAAAATTTTAAAAACAAAATCAATATTTAATTCAAACATTATTAGTTAGTACTATATAAATAAATAAACTTAAAATTTAAACAAATTTGTATACTTACATAGTTATTTTCTGCTTCTTCTGACATCCACCCTTGACCTTCCTTATAGTGAATGGGCTTTTATAGTGGGATCCTATCACACTCTTGTCCATGTAGTTTTTTCTCACATTGTTTTATGAGAAAAAGAATTCAAAGCATAATAAATAATCTTGTATTTATTGGTATAATTATAACTTGTAAACAAAGAACCTACAAATTAATTTCATCCGACAACAAATGATTTGAAGCTTTGGTTGTGAGGAGTTTTCATTTTTTCTCTGTTAATCTTGACTTTCTCACACTTTTCCTAAATAAAGAAAATGAATTGTCATTAAATTGTGTAACAAGATTAATGAAAGCAAATGTGAAGAGAAAGAAAACAAACTTTAACCTTGGCAGAGGCCAATAATCATATATTTTGCTCCAATTTTTTAAAGCATCCTTGCCTCCTCATCCAAAGGAAATGACTTTTAGTATTTATGGAGTCAATAATGATGATCCTTCACCCTTTATTTCAACAGTGAACTCACATAGCTAGAAACTTTAGGTTTCTCAAGATTGACGATATTGAGCTTCATCTGTGAACAACAAGTAAAAGTTAAATTAATCTTTAAATAAGTAAATTTTTTTTGCATATAATTAAATAAATGGAAAATTACCGAAACTTTGCCCAAAGCATTATGGAGTAAGTTGTCTTGCTTCAACTGCTTGGCATGCTGAAGGTAAGGCAATTTAGTCCTGACAATGACACCTAACTTATTAGATAATTTAGCCAATTGAATCTTGTTAATAGGATGACCTTGCATGGTATCAATATACACAGATAACTTACTATTCATTGCAACATTCATGCATTGCAACTCAGAACCTTTCGTGATACCTCTACCTCTCTTTCTGATGTCAATATTGGAACCTGACAACAAAAGAATAATGATAAGAAAAAACACATTAAACATGTAAATATATATTTGAGCATAAGTCTAATTATAGGTGTTAAAGATTCATAGACATGAAGATCTCTTAGCACTAGTTGAGGTAGATAGAAGTTATTATTGACTGGCTTCATTAGTGGATTAACTTGGTGGTTGTTGTTTGATAGGGTCGGATTAATCTAGTTGTTGTAGGGTCGGATCAATTTTGGTAGTTGCCACCTTCTTTCCTTTGTTTCTACTAGGTGCCATTATACTGAATATCAATAATTGAAATGTCAACATTATGCTTAAACAAAAGTCAAACAACATCATTCTGCATTAATACAAGTCATGAAAATTCCATATAAAGATAAGTCAAACATCAACATTCTGAAAAAAAAAACATAACTCAAACATGAACATTCAGCATAAACATAATTCAAACACCAACATTCCGCATACATAATTCAAACACACACTAACATTCCGCATAACATAAGTCAAATACCATCATTCCATATAAACATAACTCAAACACCAACATTTCGCATAACATAAGTCAAATAACAACATTTCGCATAACATAACATAAGTCAAATACCAACATTCTGTATAAGCATAACTAAAAGAACAACATTTGCATAAACATAAGTCAAACACCAACATTCTGCATAAACATAAGTAAAATGTCAACAGTACGCATTAACATTAGTGAAATATCAACAATACGTATTAATATAACTCAAACATCAGTATAACATTTGAAACAATATAAACAATTTATTTACCTTTAATCATCATGCTCAAGATCTTGAAAATCATCATCGTTAATTACATTATCACTGGACTCTTCATCACTAATATATTCGGCCAAAGTATCACCATTGTCTTTTAATTCATCCACAATATAGTTTTCATCTCTTTCTATGATAAGATTGGCTTGTACTTCATCTACTTGTATTATATTGGGATCAACATCTCTCCTATGTAATGATGATAAATCTACATCTTCTATTTGAATTAATTCATTATTCAACTCTGATTCAAGCTCTTGATATACTTCATCTCCATCCTCACTCATTTGACTATTATCAATTTCACAAAAATCGAAGAGATTTTAGTGTTAAAACTTTTGAACAACCTTCCAATCACTACCTAATATAGTATCATTAAGGTAGAAAACTTACTTCACTTGACTTGCAAGGACAAAGGGGTATCATACCATGTCTTACTAACATTGATGCTAGTAATATTCCCGTTCTCTTTCATGTCAGTAAGATTAAACCATTTGCAATTAAATAGGACAACCTTCTTATCCTTGATATAGTGCAACTTCATTATTTCAAAGATGATACTGT
>JANSVB020000454.1:1231308-1243066 GCA_025504935.2 Erythroxylum haughtii
AATAAGAATAAGAATAACTTAATAATAATAATAATAATGAGTTTAATAATATAATAATAAAATTAATAAGAATAAGATTAACTTAATAATAATAATAATAATAATTAGTTTAATAATAATAATAATAGTAAGTAGAAAATTTATAACAATAATTAAGAATAAGAATAAGAATAAGAATAAGAATAAGAATAAGAATAACTTATTAAAAATTAATAATAATAATAATAGTAACAATAGTAAGAACAATAATAATAATAATAAGTTTATTAGAAATCTCAACCAGGCAGGTTTTTATTTTCAGTTTTTATATTATAGATCTCAACTAAACATGTTTTTTATTTTTTTAGAAAAAACAAAAATCAAAAATAGAAAACAGAAAACATAAACCAAAAACAAAAACAGAAAAATAAAAGTGGAACCAAACAGCCCCTGAATAAAACACGATAGATCTAGTTCGTTTCGTATTAATAATAAATTAGATATTCTAACCGTTAATTACCTTAACTTTATTTACTAAACTTAAAAAGACAATAATAAAATATTTATACATTCTTGTATATAACTACTCTTTAATAGTTGTTTATTTCAGTTAAACCAAAGCTCTATACTTTTGATGTTGAAGCATAATTTATGTTTTTCATATAAATAAAAATAATTTAATGGCGGCTGTTATTTCGGTTAAATAAAACATTACAATTTTTATTTTTGTTTTTATATAATTGATTGATTTTTTAGATTTTTTTTATAAAATAGGAAAATTTTAACTTCCACATTGTTTTTCTTGTAAAAGAAGAAACAGTAAAAAGTAAATTAAAAAAAAAAAAAAGAGTGATCCATGAAAAAGGTACGGAACTTTGAATTAGTAACTGCCGCTTGCACTCCACTTGAAGCTTCCATTTGAAGCTTTATATGGTTTTAAACCAACTCCACTGCCTGCAACATTTGAGCAGCTGTTTGTAAGGTCTTTTATTTTGCTGGCGTCTTTTGGGCTGTTTTTTCTTATCCTTTTCTTCCTCATTCCCATCTCATCCGCTTTTAATCCCTAATTCCCTTCCTAGATTATTACTCCTGTCAAAGCTATACTAGAGGAACATGAAAATGCCAGTTTATTGACCAAAAGAAAGAGAATCGGAGATGTTGAGTGGCCGAGAAAGCTTGATACGTTTGGTCGGAAAACGCCGGCGGTTCCTTCCGAATCGTGGATCTTTGTTGTCCACTCCCATCTCGGTAACTCCTCTACATCTTTGTATTTGATTTTACTGATCTTTTTTGTGTTAATGTTTGGTTCTTTCCCATAGGATGAGAAATGCGATTTGGTGGAGAGTAAAGTGGATGGTTTTAAAGCAAGAGAAAATGAGGAGTACGTGTGGGTAACATGCCCTGTTTGTGGGGGTAGATTTCACAGTGAAGATGACGTTATGAACTCTCATTTGGGTAATTTTTTCTAATACGGTGATTGTTCTCTTTGTTTCTAATCTTTTGAATCCAACTTGTTTGACATGTTTGATTTAATTTCTTTCCAGATGCATGTCTATCTAGAAGAACCAAAAGAAAGATGACACAGCGCACACTTCTCAATTTCAACTTCACCTCACAATCGTTGCTGCCAAGTTCCTTTTGTGAGATAGAGAATAACTTGGTTGATGATAACGACAGCAGTTTCTGCAAGATACCATTAAATAGACAGACTGGTTTGCAAGGGACCTTAGATGGTTCAAATGAAGAATTGGTTGATGTTGATCTCAGCATTTGCCGAGTTGGCCCCTCTTCATTGCCCTTGGAAAATGAAGTTACCAATTGTGATGTGCCAATGAATGTTGATGCAGTAACAGGGGTGACTCTTGCGACTTTTATTGTTGGCCGCAAGTTTAGTTGCGAGAAGGACTTAAACACTGGGGAGAAGATCTGTCTTTTGAGAGACCCAAATAATGCTAAGGACCCCAACGCTATTAAGGTTTAGTTCTTTGCACTTTGTTTTTGTGTACGGTTTCAGTTTGTCAACAATTGTTTATTGGCTACAGTTTTGTTCTTTCAATACAGGTTCTTTCAGCAGATTCGAGATGCTGTAAGGAGCTTGGTTTCTTGCCTCGAGAGTTAGCACAATTTTTGTCTCCTATGATTGATAAGTACACTTTGACTTTTGAGGTACTGAGAACTGCATGTTATTGTTAGATCAATAACAATATGAGTTCCTATGCATGTTCGCAACTTGCTTTTATTGTTACCTTCTTTGAGCCTTTTACAGGGATATGTGACTTCTATACCAAAACATTCTTTTGGTGCTGTACCAATTCAAATAGTTTGCTGCAAAGTAATGGCGTTTGATCAGAAAGACTCTGGGGGAATTGAGGCCTTCAGATTTTTATGGAAAAATGTTATTCGTTTAGTTGAATCTAAAAATAGTTATTCTCCTAGCACCATAAGATATCAACAAAATTTCTGCTTGCTGATTGAAGAGGTGTTCAAAACCAATCATCACCTTTTCTCTAATGATGACAAAAGTTTCATGGGTATTAACTGCATTACCTTGTGCCATTGATTCTTTGGTTCAATGAAATATCTTTTGTATGTAGTCTGATGGATTTTGAGTTGTATCTATGACAGAATCATTTTTTAGTCTCTCAGATGATAGTCAAAGGCTTTTTGTTCGACTTTATACTAGGAAAGGTAATTGTTGTTTAAACTCTTATGCTTTAGTTCCAACTCCTATGCCCCAAATAATATTTTCTTGGTACGTCATCTTGTCTTGCACTAGTGATATTTTTGCAGTATTATCATTGAAGTTTTTGGATAATATTAAGGAAATTTCAGGCAACTCTAGATTAACATTTTTGTTTAAATATGATACTCATGATTTGAGTTTAATTTCAAACAATTTGAAATATGGTACTGGAGTAACTTGTTAGCATATGCTTAAATAATGATATAACATAGACTTTCTCCTCAAGATTATGGAACTTTAACTTGGTGCTGCATTGATTTTAGGACCCTGGTTTCGCATGTCCAGCATTTCATATCCAGAAATTTTGGATTTTGAGCAGGCAATCAAGGAGCTTTTTGGTATATTATTCTATGCAATATACATAAAAATGTGAATTTACAAAATAGGTCACTAATATTATGACTTTTGCCTGTAATTGCAGAAAAAGGTTACACTTATTACTTTGAAAACTCAAATGGAATCCAAAGCAATGACATTAAGGAGATCTTGGACATGCTTACTCTCTCCGAGCTGCGGGAAATTGTGTCTGTGATTAAGGTGTAGATCACAAAGTTCTTTTGACCTCTTTATCCGTGTTCTTTAATTATGCATCAATATATTTTTGGATGTTAATATCACAAATACCATGGCCAAAGACAGAGAGAGATTGTTGACATTGCTGGAAAGGAAGAGAAAACATTATGACTTGTATTTGTACTTAGGAAAGGGATAAAGAGCAGGCAATATTCTAGGCATTGAGCAAATGTTCTTCCCTCTAGTTCATCTTTTAGAAGTTTATAAATGGATGATCAGGTAACTAATAGTACTTACCCCTTTTTAACCATTATAAAAATTATTATGCATATGCTTGTTTTGAAGCTGAAAGAGTTTTATTAGATTAAAGAGGCATACACATTTTGTAGGTTTTTGAAATGAAATACATTGTCCAAATGTTTGTAATGAGTAGTTCCATAAATCAAACTGATTTTTATTAGTTTAATCCATTTAACTAGTATGCGATTGCATAAGTTTTTAAAAAGTGTATGTATCACCTTCCTTGCTTAACCATTCTGCACCGTGGTTAACTTATTTATAACTTCTTTTGAGTTAAAATCATAAATTTTACTTATGTATTATTATTTTCAGATGTTGTAAACTTTTAACCAGAAAAACCAATTATATTTTTTGACGCAGGGGAAAAGATGGAAAACACAATTCTAATCCTAGAATTGTAAAATAAAAATTCTCAGAGAAAATAAATTTTATTAGTAGAGAGTTATGTTAATCTCTATCTCAAAAGTTGTTTAAGTAGTTTCACATAAAACATAATTCATCTTAGGAAGAATTCCAAACAAAGTAGGAAACTTGAATTCATCTTAGAAAGACTTCTAAAAGAAATAGGAAACTCTAATTTATCTTAGGAAGACTTCTAGACAAAATAGGAAAGGAATCAAAGAGATTAAGTAAAGTTTGAATTTAAGAAATAAGAAATAAATAAAATAAAATAAGAAATTATTCAAAAATCTTGCATAGAAGGATTTTGGATAAAGTGGGATCATGTACTAGTCAAAATTTTATTATGCCTAATTGTAAAGAAATTTAGAGAAGAATGTCGGATAAGATGTGATCACGTGTTCGTCAATATACTACTTTACCCAAAGAGAAAGAAATGCAGAGACGAATGTTAGATAAGGAGAGATCTAGTGAATATCCCATTATGTCCAAGAATTCAAATGCCTCTTCATTTACTCCTACTTGTCAAAGAACCCGACCTCAAGCTATTGTTAACATATTTAAGCTCCGTATCATAAAAATAAGGCGAAAGATTAGCAACATTGAAGGTTGGGGAGATATTACCTATTTATAGGGATAATTCAACAATGTAGGCTTTGCCTTTGATTTTCCTTTTAACTCTAAATGGACCATACTTCTTTTTGTAATTTATGATGGCCCCAACAGTTCAATTCTTGCTCAAAAAATTCCGTAACCATCTCAAACTTTAAATACTTGAGCTCTCTTGTGCGGATTAACCTTAGCCTTGTACTTCTTATTAGCTCATTCAATCTTCTTCTTCACATCCACTTGAATCTGTTATGCCTATTTAGCTAACTTTGCAGCACTAGGAAAAACTTTAGAAAATTTAGGTAACTAAATAAGATTAAGAACAAGATTAGGTACTTTGGTGTAAATCGCAAAAATGGCAATCGACCAATGACTGTACATTGTTGTAGGCAAATACGGATTGTGCAATCAAGATATTTCAACTTTTAGTTTGTTATGACATACACATCTCACCAAATTACCCCTAGTCTTACCATTTTTGTCTAGCCATCGGTTTGTGAGTGCATAGTGAACCCTCATAAGGTCCTCTAAAAGTTACTCAAAAACTTAGTTTTACGATTAGAAGTAATGAATTTAGGAACTCTATAGAGTCGCACCACTTCTCTAAAGAATAGTTTAGCTACCGTTGTAGCATTTGTTGTCTTTGTACAAGAGATAAAATATGTCATTTTAAAAAACCTATCCACAACCACTAAGATAGAACTCTTTGTGTTCTTGGAAGTCTCAATACGAAATTCATAGATAAATCCTGCCAAATAGCATTAGAAATTGGCAATGGTATGTACAAACTAGCATTTGAAGCATGTCCTTTATAAGCTTGACAAACTTGACACCTTTTTACAATACTAACAATGTCTCTCTTTATCTTTGGCCAATAATAGCTTCTTCTAACCTCTTCAAGAGTCTCGTCTCTACTAAGTTGACCAGTTAAGCCTCGTCCATGCAATTCTCTAATCACCTTTTCCCTAAGTGAAGTTCTTGGAAGATAAAATTGATTCCTTTAACAAAAAATCCATCATGTACATGGAAATCATCATGAGACTTTTTCACCAGACGTAAGTCCCATATGTCTCGAAAATCTTCATCACTCTCACCTGAATCCTTCAAATACATAAGACTCTCAGTCTCTATATTCAAGATCTTCACTATAGTCAACCTTTTTCTTAATGCATTATAGCCACATTATTCTTTCCCTCCTTGTGCATCAATTTATATAGGAACATGTCAACAAAAGCTGACCATTTAGCATTCATCTTTGTTCTCAATTGCCTTTGACTTCTCAAATACTTTAAAGCTTGATGATCAGTGTACAAAATAAACTCTTTCTCGGTTAATTAATGTTCCTATGTCTTCAAAGTTCTTACGACAATATAAAATTCTTTATTATAAGTAGTCCACTATTGCCTAGCATCACACAACTTTTCATTAAGGAAGGTTATTAGCTTTTTCTCCTGACATAATACATCTCTAATCCTAACTACCCTAACATCACATTCTACTCTCCCTCAAAATCTCATTCTCCTTTGTATTCACACGTAGCGAGTTAAGTTAAGGAAACTAGTAGTAGGAACCAAATTAATAACAGGGTATCTCTCATGGGAGGTAATCTATTGGGTAGTTCATCGGGTATTACATCCTCAAAATTTTCTAAAACTTGATGCACTTTTAAAGGAATCTCATCTTTTTGTTTTGTCAATTTCTTCTTCCCTTTCGCTATTAGTAAGTAAATCTCCCAAGTCTCTTTCATCTCATTCACAAAACTCCCCCTCTTATTTTCTAGTTCTAACAATGGCTTCTTTGTCTTGTTAGGTTTCACCACTTTCTTTTCACCTATGAGTACTAATTTATACTTTACATCATTCTTAAGAAATTGATAAATATTCTCCCTTCCTGAGTGATGCATTAATGTCATATTTTCGTGGTCCACCAAACAAAATTTGACTTACATTAATATTACAACATCACAATAATGTTAACTCGAATATTTACCAATAGAGAATGATAGCTTACACCTTTTTGTGATATGTATATCATCAATGGTTGTAATCTATGTGATGCTATAGGTTTCGGGATAAGACTCGGTTGGCAACTTCAACTTCTTGACAACTTATATATTGATGATATTCTCTTGACTACCTTCACCAATGATTAATTCATAAATATTTCCTTGTACCATGCCTCTAATGTGAAATAATTGGTGTTGTTGCCAATTGTTTTGCTTCTTTTCAGAAATCATTAATCTCCCAATAACTCCAAAAAAGTCATCTTCTTTTCCCTCGGGATATTCAGCATTAATTTCTACAATTGTCCCATAATTGTAGCCAACTACTGTTCAATATTTCTAATAGCTATCTTGTGTTCTATTATTCTCCAAACATCAGGTAATCTGTGAACATTGTCATTAGGATTATTTTTCATTGACAGAAAGAACAAGCTTTGTGAGATTCAAAGCTGACACCACTTGACGCAACAAAAACACAATTCTAATGCAAGAATTGTAACATAAAAATTCTCAAAGAGAAAATGAATTTTATTGATAGAGAGTTATGTTAATCTCTTTCAAAGTTGTTTAAATATATTTACCTAATTCAACTTAGGAAGAATAAACTCTAATTCATCTTAGGAGGAATTCTAAACAAAATAGGAAATTTTAATTGATCTTAAGAAGGCTTCGAAAAGAAATAGAAAATTTTAATTTATCTCTGAAAGACTTTTAAAAGAAATAGGAAACTTTAATTTAACTTAGGAAGACTTTTAGACAAAATAGGAATAAGAAAAAAATAAAATAAAATAGAACATTATTCAAAAATCTTGCAGAGAAGATGTTGGATAATGTGTGATCATGTACTAGTCAATATTTTTTTCTGCCTAATCATAAAGAAATTCAAAGAAGAATGTTGGATAAGACATGATCATGTGCTAATCAATATATCATTATGTCGAAAAAAAAAATTAGAGAGGAATGTTGGATAATGCAAGATCACATGCTAGTGAATATCTTATTCTGTCCAAGAATTCAAATGCCTCGTCATTTTTTCTGTGATTTGTGTTTAATGTAAAAAGTATCGAACATAATGAGAAGCTCCTTCTAGTTTTAGATGTGTCCATAGTTTATGGTCCTAAAGTAAAGATTTTGATTTGATTGACTATACAGTGAGAGATCTTATGCGTAAATAGATATGGACCAAACATCACTTCTATCTATTGCTGTTAGATCTCTTCTTTTCTTTTGCAAATGTTTGGAGTACTTTCGTAGACAATTTGTTCTCTTCTAAACAATTGAACTAAAATGTTGATTTTTTTAATTTGGAAGAACACCAAAAATCTCGGTGATGCAAACATTATTATTGAAACATGAATAAAGACTATGATACGACCAGTCACAAGAGTGTTTTAACTAGTAGCAGCTTACATATAAAACTTCCAAAGTGGGAATCAACTTGTTATTAAGCATTTTTTTTCCCATGTTTTCTTCTTCTTCTTCTTTTCTTTTCTTTTTTCCTGATGTTAAACACTGGTATTAATTCCACAATCTAATTTTGGAAGGTGAAATTGGAAAATTACGTGCCAGTATCTTTTTGATACATGTTGTGTGCATGGGCAGTTCTTATTCGTGCTCCCTTCATAGGCTGTGATAGCCTTTTAAGCATTGCATTGACTGTAAACAAGTCTTTCTAGAGTTGCTTCTCAATCTTCCAAAATGCATAAATTTTTCGTTGGCTTCCCTCCTCCAGAGAGATCCAGATAAGTGATGCTGGTACATTCCATGCAAATTGAATTTTCAACTTTCCACTCCAATAGAATTTATGAACTATCATATATCTCTGTTAATAGCTTATGCTAAATGAGAATTGTAATATGTTTGTCCTCTTTATCTGAGAGGCCTTGACATAACTGCTGGGCTTTTTTATACTGCAGAGTTGCACTCGAGGTAAAAGAAAGCAGGATCTTGTTGCATCTGTTTTCTCTTGCTATGAGGCTGGAGTATGGTACCTTTACTTCGTGCTTGTTATATGAAAGTTCGTATTAATGAGCAAATAACTGGGATTTAACTTGTTTTTCTTTGATCTGAAATGCATAGCCCATTCCTATGTGATGCAATTCTCAAAAGGACTGGTTCCTGCGTTAAAATATCTTCAAAAGCTGAATCTGTTGTCTGGCGTGCTGAGGTGCTCACATGGTTTCTAGTATTTGAGTAATATGGCACGAGCACAATACACATAGTATATACTCTTCCTTAAACAAGGGATGTTTTTATAAGATGATTTTCCTGTACAGAGGCTTTTCTTTCTGAATGGACAGCAGGATCTATCAGCATTTCTGCTTGTCGATTTGGGTATAGTCAAATTTCCAGCTTATAAGTGCACAATAACAGAGCCAATATTCTCATCGCGAAGTGACTTGCTAGCCTATGAAGAGGTTTATATATTTCCTTAAAGAGTACCATCTGCTTGCTTCTTCCACATAATGTTGTTCATTTGTTGTAGGCAATTGAAGTGGCACAAGTAATGGATGAATCTCTTGATAAAAGAAACAGTGAATCAGTGTTGAAATGCATAGAGATTGCAAATTCTCGGATACCCAGCTCTAACCCGAAAGCAAGTCACTCAGCTCCTTATGAATTAAGGCCTACTTTTTTTTCATGCTTTTCAGCGACATGGGTTTACTCAAAAGTGATATTTCTAGGAGTTTCCTTTCTTGAATGTGAACGCAGGTACATATTTGATTGATGGCTCCTACTCTTCATACAGCTATTTTTCTTTTTCTTTTTCTTTTCTCTTCCGTTTCTATCAGGGAGGGACAGGTTTTGACCACTTTTGCAATTTTTTGGTAACTGGATGTACTGTTTAAAATTGAAAAGAAAAGTCCCAATGAAATATGGCCGGTTTACCTTGATCGGTCATTAATATCTTGAAACATCTAATTTTCAAACCTTTTAATTTTCAGGAAGATTTATCTGTGAATTGACTGCAATAACTTTCTCCAAATAATACCTGATTGAAATGCTTCCTTTCTGTTTAGATACAATGAAGCAGTTAATTTGCTGAAAAAGTTACTCGACTGTTTTCCTTGTGATCGAAGAAGAGGAAATTGGATACTTAGATTGTCTATTGATTTGGAGCACTTGGGACGACTAAATGAAAGCCTTTCAGTTGCTGAAGATGGCCTATTAGATCAGTGGGTACGAGCTGGTTCAAGAATGGCATTGCAAAGGAGAGTTCTTCGGCTGGGAAAGCCACCAAGGCGATGGAAAGTTCCTAGCTTTGCAAACTTGGTCAAGAGGAAGATCAAGGAGGTATTTCTTTGTAAGATTGTGTCAAAGATCTATTATGGGAACAAATAAAACCTGCAACCAAAGTTACTAATTACATCCTCATTGGTATCTCTTTGTTAGATTGTGTCAAATATTTAATCTGGGAACTAGTAAAACCTGTAATCGAAGTTGCTAATTACACTCTCATTGGTTGATATCATATAGTCACCCAAAACTTTCTACTTATTCAAACATCAAATAGGTTCATATTAAAGGAAGACCCTTGAACTCGGAAGCTGGTTTGAAGAGCCTGTTCTGTGGAGAAGATGATAAGCTGTGTGGAGTTGAGCAGCTTGCTTTGCAATATTATGCTCGAGAAGGTGGATGGATGGGTGTTCACACAGAGAGTGGCATTTGGTTGACAATCTTTGCTCTTCTTATGTGGGACATCATATTTTCAGATGTACACAATGTCTTCTTCAACAGATTTCAGGTATTTATTTTCATAAATTGAAGGGATAATAACCTCCATGAATATTGTCTCCCATTCAGTCTTTTTTTCCCCCCACTTCTTGAACTCCAACATGGAAACTGCATATTATCTTCCAAGTTTTTCTTTGCTAATTTGTACTGAAAGGGGTACAAAATTTGAAAATTTTTCAGACTGCCCCTCTAGATTTGGAGACTGATAACTTCTATTCAGCGAGAAAGAGTCTTATAGAATCTCACCTGCAAAAGATTCATGACGGAATGGCAGAGGAACTCATTATTCTATCATGGGAAATACATTTAGGAACAGCTTGCCGGGGAGTAAACTGGGATCGCCATTCTCTCTCTGAACTTAGGGCAGCTGTTTCTTGCATTGGTGGCCCTTGTTTGGCCTTACTCTGCCGAAATCTTGCTCAGGATTATGGAAGCTGGTCCAGTGGAATGCCAGATTTGTTGTTGTGGCGCTTCCATGGAGAACATGGTGGTGAAGCCAAGCTTGTTGAAGTAAAGGGCCCCAGGGATCATCTCTCTGAGAAGCAGAGAGCATGGCTTTTGCTTCTAATGGACTGTGGATTTAATGCTGAAGTTTTTAAAGTCAGAACATCATGATACCTGTAAGTTGATGAGTGGAGAAAAGTTCCTATTAATCTCAAACTAGACAACTTTGGTCGGGCAAACTGTTGGTTTGTATGCCTTTGCAAAGACGAATCGGACCAAAAAGGGCTGTATGATGTTAACAAAGAGAAAGGATTGTATGCTTTTTACGGTAAAATTTTGAATATTCGATAAATTAATAATCTTAATTAAATAATAATTTTCTCTTATTCTGATTTGAGCCAATAGGATAAAATAATAACCTCACTAAATGTATAAAATAATAGTCTTAAAAAAATTTCTTGAGGTTTACTGAAAATATAAAATAATAATTTATTAAATAAGTATAAAAATTATATATATAATTCGTAAAATAAAGTGTTTCTTAAATAATTTTTATTTTAAATTTTATGTTTTCTTAAAATATATATCTATAGTCAATTGATTCTTCTTTCTATACTAACTAAATTTAATTTCATCTTTAACTTTTTATAGGGCATAAATTATATTTTGCACATTCATTTCATTTTGAAGCAAGTAATTTTTCAAAGTCTTTACGGCAAGAAAAGCTTCTTTTGAAGAAACATATGATATAGTGTTACTATCATCTGGATCTTGATTGTCATCATCTTCCATACTCATTATTTGAATAATTTTTTCGTTTGTAGGCGATTCTATTAAAGCTTCATTTTCACTAGGATAATTCAGAATCTACTCTACATTCATGACATTTCTATAATATAAATTAGAAATAACTTCTTTTAATCTTTGAATGTCTTCAACATCATCAGTTTCTTCTTCTAGAAATATACCTTCTTCGGATCAAATTTTGAAATATCGAAAACAATTTGCAATAGTTGTGGCCTTTACATCAATAT
>JANSVB020000454.1:1276571-1289451 GCA_025504935.2 Erythroxylum haughtii
AATTAAATTATTAATAATTTTATTGATAAAAAATTTAAATTTATTAAATATATAAATACAATGTTGAATTAAATAATTCATAATTTTTATTAAAAATAAATAATTAAATAATATATATTTAAATGATAGTAAATCAGATTATGAAAACAAAAGAAAACGGGAAACAAAATCACTTTTTATGGTTTTTATAATTTTTGAAAATCGGAAGAAACCAAACAAAAAACAGAAACTAAAAGCTTAAATAAATAATATTTTCTACTAAATTTAAAAATAAAAACAGAAAAATAAAAATAAAAATAGAATTGACTATTTATAAAATTAAACATAATTTATTCGGCAAGACTTGAGTAGGACTTATTCATATTTACCAAATCGTAAGACGGTGGCGTCTCCAAAATTGTATAGGAAAAGGAATGGGAAAGCGTAATAGATAAATACATGCAAATTTTGTTCGACGAGATGAGATTGAAAATTTGGTGAGAGCAGAGGTCATGAAGATCACTAGAAAGGACATAGTACCCGACGGTCCTGGCAGCGTTAAAGTATGGAAGCTTCCATCTTTCTTGGTTCTTTGATTCCAATCGTCAAACAAATTGTTGGGATTTAATGTATGTCTCTATCTTTGTGCAGCTCATACCGGTTGATTCAGATGATTTATGGTTTGCTTATAATCTCATATCTTCGGGAGATACTGTTATGTCCGTTACTGTCAGGTCTCTACTTTCTCTCCCGCAAATATTTTGTAAAATTCTTTGTTATTTATGTTATTGGAAGCGCTTCAATTGACTTCTTGAGAATAAGTTTAGAAAGTTCAATTCTTTTTGTTCCTTTTTCGGTTTTACCGTTCCAAGCCATTTCTAATTGTGTTTGCTTTTTCTACGAAATTATGGAATTCATAATGGATATAGTTCCAGAGATATAGTCATAGTTATGAAATTCTTTTTGTTCTTAGGAAAGTTTTAAGACAGATGGCTTCTGGTGGAAGAGATGCAGAACGGGTGAAGTTGAAGTTGGAAATTGTGGTTGAGGTATGCATATATGGCTACTTAAATAAGGAGACAAGATGGTCATGCACTTGCCCTTATGCATTTCTTTTAAAGTAATTATTTTTGTAAAACTTGCAATCTTTAGGTGTTTGTTTGAAGATTATTCCTTTATGTAGCTCTTAATTGTTTCTGGTTCACTCTTATTAAGACCACAGAATATGATAAAGTTGGCTCGGTCATGCGGATACGTGGAAAGAACATCTTGGAGAATGAGTATGTGAAGGTATGTGCAGCCATACCTTTTTGGTAAATCTCATATTACACAATGGATGAATTTGTTCTTTTGTGGATGTTTTAATTGTTGGATTGCAGATTGGAGCGTACCACACTTTGGAACTCGAGCTACATAGACCCTTTGTTTTAAGAAAGGTGTGCTGCCGTTTTCTTTCTTTTTAAAATTAACCTTTTGTCTTTCCTAATCTTTTTCTGATAGGCAAGAGTTATGCTCTGACAAACTCATTGGGAAAACTTGTTCCAGATATTAAGATTAACATCACGAGATGATCCTACTTTCTCTTGTTTTCTTTTGGTCAGATTTTTTAGCAATTCAGTAGTTTAATAAAACAAAATTTTCATCACCCAAAGAATTTGTGCTCTCACAAACTTCAAATAGTGTAATTTCTCATTGACTGGCATGAACATTGCACTCTATGATTTGCCCAAACTATGAGAAATGCTGTAATGACACATTTAACAGCTGTTTGCAGGAGATTATAGCAATGCAAATTGTTTCTGAGTATGTCCTTGGAAGAAATAGCTAGTAAAAAGCATAGATGTTTTAGCTCCACAGAGCAATTACAGTGAAATGAAATATGTCTGATGTTAAATTCTGCAAGCTTGTGGTTGTTTTCTTGAATGACTTTAAACTGTACTCTTTTGCTTAAATTTAAAATCAAAATGACAAATTCTAAAAGTGAATCTATGGCGATTCAAATCTCACGAGTCTTAATTTTCTTTAATTATATGCGACTTAAAAAGCTCTTATCAAATGATCTGAATATTTAGTATCTGTTTGGATGCGCTTATATCAGTAGAGCTTTTCTCAGTAGAACTTTTCTAAAAAAAGTTTTTCTAAGAAGTCAGTTGACTGTTTGGTTGTCATTTAAAAAAGAGTTTTTTAGAAAGAGCTTCATACAATAAAGTGTTTGACAACATAAAAATAAAAAGCACTTTTAATTTTAACTATATTTTATTTTGTAATAAAAATTATTTATGCATATAAATATTACTTAAAATATATTTAAAAAATGCAAAGCACAATATATTAATTATTATATAACTTTAAACCATATGAAAAATAAATAAAAATATATTTAACCAAATATTTTATATGGCTTATAATATAATTAAAACTAATATCAAAAATAAATATTAAAACATATAAAAAGTTAAATAATATTATATAAATCTTAAAATAAACGTGAAGATGTGTTTGGAGATATTGTTGGAATAATGTATAAAAACATAAGGGTAAAAGGACTAAAAAATAGGGTCATTAATTGATCTGAAAAATCTACCTAAAAAACTGCTTTTTTAGAAAGCAACAAATTTGAGCTTCTCAAAAAGCTGTATTTCAGCTTCCAAAAAAGCCATTTCTATGTGAAAAATGCTTTTAGATTTTACAACCAAACACTCATTTTTCTTCAAAACAGCTTTTACGGTGGAAAAAAGTGCTTATTCACCCTCCAAAAGTTGAAATAAACAGGCACTTAGTTCTTTTGATTCTTCTTCTTCTCTTGATTGTAATCCAAGTTGATGATTTAATCCTTAAGAGGTGCACTTTTTGTGATTTGGTCTTCCAATGGGCCTTTCTCTTTTTATTTTCTATTAACAGCCTATTGGTTTTTCATATCTAACTTTGAACATATTGAAGGAAATCTGGGACTCACTAGCATTGGATGTACTAAATCAGGCCACTGGTATGCAATGAACTCTTGAACTATGACCTTTTTTTTTTTTGCCTTTCTTGGTTAAAAAGTAGTAGTAAACAAACAGAGAACATTTTCCTTCTCTAGCAATTTTCTTTTTTCTGAAAGCACATGAACTCATTATCATGATCTTAATACAGTTTAATATCAAAATTTCTGTACATCCTCTAGCTCTCTTTGCTTGATGTTTTTTGCATTGTAATTTCAGATCCCACGGCAAGTGCTGATCTTGCTGTGATTTTAATGCAAGAAGGATTAGCAAACATTTTCCTTGTTGGTAAAAGGTATAAATATCTCATTACTCCTTGTTGGTAAAAGGTATAAATATCTCATTACTGCTTAGTTGTTTCCACATTCCAGTAAAATTATGCTCTATGTTGTAATGCACGAGTCAAGCTGGTCCATTATTTTCTGGACATATAAGCAATTATTGCCTTCTTAAAGGGGTCTAATGCAGTTTGGATGGTAAAATACATAACAATGGGCAATGTGATCAGACATGCTGTTATAGAACACTAAGATGGTTCACATAGAACTAGCCCAAAAACCCAAAATTTGTTGATGGTCTTTCATAATTGCTTCAATAATTATCACTTCTTTTTTGTTCCTTAGTTGAAATGGTAATGCATCTTTGTGACATTTCAATGCTCTTGTTAGGAGGATAGTAATCCTATTTAATCTAGGTAGGACTTGCAAGTGGTTTTTAATGTATTTTTCCTTTTTCTTCACCTAAAAGCATTCAATTGACAAGATTTGTGCTCTTTAAGGGCTGTAATTAATAATAACTATGGCTCTATCTTGTCATATGTGCTCTTCTATATTTTTGAATTTGCTAATGCTACTTTACTAACCTAGTATGACAACCACTCGATCGCGGATAGAAACTTCAATCCCTCGAAAACATGGGCCTGCAATTTCTGGTTATGAATCGGTATGCTTCTTTCTTTCTTTAATGGGAGTTGTGGTTAGCGTAATTTGCTTGGTGTGCTATTGGGATTTAGCATCACCATATCTTATCTAAGTTTTATGCGTTTAGTAAGCTCATCACTGAGAAACGTTTTTTTTTCTCCTCCTTTTATTTGCATTCTTTGCAGGCATTAAATAAATTCTTTGAGAATGTTTTACAGGTTGGACTTATACCCTCTCAACTTTATTCCAATAACTGAAATATCCATTATATTGTTCATTTCATCAAACATTAGAGACTGATGGGATTTGATTGTTATAGGCTTTCCTGAAACATGTTGATTTCAGTATTGTTAGATGTGCTGTCATTGCTAGTCCTGGTTTTACAAAGGTTAGGAGGATATCCTTATATTCATTCATCTCTGAAGGTGGAATGGAATAACTAGATGACGCTGATCAGTATTTTCAGATTATAATTGCTAATTTGTGGATTTGAATTAGTTTTTGTGCTACATCTTACACAGTTTATATACTTACCCTGTTGTGTTTCAGGATCAGTTTCATCATCACTTATTATTGGAGGCGGAACGGAGACAGCTAAGATCCATTATTGAAAACAAGTCGCGAATAGTTCTTGCACATACGAGCTCAGGATACAAGTATAGGCCTTCTCATTGCTCTCATGTTTAAAGTACCTGAAATGGTTATCGATCCGCTTATGTGATAACTAATTATTGATTACTAGCTTACATCCATTCTTCAGTATACATGCTTGTATAGCTATGGAAGTGTCCCGCTTAGCTAGTCAATTGTCTTCATGCATGACATGCATATTTAAGATCTCTGATCATTGCCACACACTACTTGTTTTCTTTCCCTGATGTTAGCATATTCTTGATATTGGACCTATTACTCTTTCAGCCGTAACACCCATCATCCCTGTGCTATTTTGCATTAATATTGGTGCAGATCCCTGCTTTGATATATCTGGTTATTATTTTTTAGTTTCTGCGTTTTATTATTCTATCCCTCTCCCTGCACATTTCATTGATAAGATATCTGTGATTTGCGGCACCTCCAACTTCTCTTGTTTCACTAATTCTTGTAGTAAAATATGATGCTTCTCGTAAAAGACTAATTTCTTGGCAAGGATTAACATCTTGAGATAAACTTGGGTAGTCAATATGGAGAAAACAAACCTTATCAGATGTAGCAAGCTGGGGTAAACTTTCGTAGCATATCTACTTTTTATATGATCACGTGTTGTTGGTAATCTTAACAACTTTTGCTTACGGATCTATTGCATTTTATGGTAGCTATAAGAAGGCTTTTCAGCTCAATGTGTGTGCTAGTTTTATTTAGACCAGCCATGGTGACTGTTTACATAATCACGCATTTTCTTTATCATTCACTGCAGCATTGTGTCTCTAATCTTTATATGGAAAAACATTTTGTTCTCAGGCATAGTTTGAGGGAGGTTCTTGATGCTCCTAATGTCATGAATTTGATAAAGGACACTAAAGCAGCCCAAGAGGTAATCTAGATGGCCCAACTTGGCAAACTCTTTTCATCTTCTTTTCAGTTTGCATTATAGTTTAGATCTGTTGCCAGTGATATATATGCATGATTGTGGGCACATGCCTATAAAGTATTATTTTGGTTTCTTTGCATTTAACACTTCATTCTTTTTCACTTTCCTCTATGTCTAGGTTCAAGCTCTTAAGGATTTCTTCAATATGCTTACAAATGTGAGATACAACTCTTGCTTTTTTCGCCTTTTTCCCTTTCATTCTGTTTATGAGTATAGTAAGAACCATACTTTAAGGACAATTAGTGGATTATTGAACTATTTTAAAAATAGGTACATTTTAAGCATGGTTGAAGCCCAAAGTTGATTTACCTAGTCACACAATGGATTATTTAGCTCTTGAATGATTTGTTCTCCAGAGGTATTCCTGAATGAAGCTTTGTTTTGTATTTTTCATTAGGACCCTGACAGAGCATGCTATGGACCAAAACACGTGGAGGTAGCCCACGAACGCATGGCTGTCCAAACTCTACTTATCACAGATGAGCTTTTCAGGTTAGCTTTATCACTGAAATCGTGTGTTTATACAGTCTGCTTTTCTATATCCATGTGTATATTTTTACATTGTTTACTGAGTCGAGAGTCAAATGAAAAAGTATCATGCTGCTTGTACTTTAGCTTGTGCGAATTAGAGTGACATATGTGCTTCACTTCTACTATTTGCATTAGGACACTTAATTTCTTGATCATGAAGCAATCGCTGCTGATTCTATGCATTATGCTTACTAGAACTATATTTAAAAGTCTTCCTGCTCTCTTAAACTCTGAATTGTTTCTCCTCTCCTAGCTTCCCCTCCTAATGTTAGGCAGAAACTTGGTTCACCCCAACCCAAATAGACTTGGTGTTCCCACATCAGCAGTCTGCGATGGCAATTGAACCGATAGCTTATTCCATCCTGTGTAATACATTTTTGCTTACATTGTCCTATGTATACAAGCTAAGTGTTCCAAACAAACTGAGTAATCTGAAATTCGTGAGACAAGGAGATTTTATACAGATATGTTGCAAGTGTTAAAAGGAATCGTTAATATTCTCTGCACATTGCATTGTTCTGATAGTAGCGTGTAGACTATTTTGCGCAAACTGATCTTCTCTCGCTCTTGTTCTCTCTCACACTAGACACATCCACACATACATGCACACACTAAGACTCTTCATGTACTCATAAGCTGTCCTGGGGACTATTCTCAGCCCCACTTGCTAATGCTACAGATCTAAATTGTACCTTGTGGCTTCTTAGCTGCATTTCAATTCATCTGTTTTCATTTTATCATGCATCGTAATATCCTTCAAACTTAAACCTCTTGTAAATTATCCACTTTCAGGAATGTTGATATACCAACAAGGCAGAAGTATATTAGTTTAGTCAACTCGGTAAAGGATTCAGGAGGCACTGCTCATATATTTTCGTCAATGCATGCCTCGGGAGAACGTGAGTATTATTTTCCTTTCTTGCTTTATACTTCTACGAAGTCCATGTAAATTATCTTGGGATTACCAAAAAAAAAAAACTACTTTTGTACTCCAATGATCACCATTTCCATTCTAATCCGGACTTTTCTTTTTAATTTATGATAAATGTAAACAGAATTGGCGCAGTTGACGGGCATAGCTGCTATCCTTAGATTTCCTCTGCCAGACCTTGATGACATTGAGATGTGAACAAAAACCGTGTGCGGTTGAAAGCCTTGATCCTGCATGTTTTCCGTTATATCAAATGTCAACTTGTTTGCACATGAGTGAATTTTCCATTTATATATTTGACTAAATGATTACTATCAACTGCATTCAGAGTCCTGACGATGAAAGAGGATTGAACAGAAATCAAATTTCATCGATAATCAATAGGAAAACCTGTAAAAACATAACAATCGTTAGTCAACAAACACAAGAGTCTGGTTTGAGGGAAGGGGAAAGCGGAGGTGTAGCAAATAAATACAGAAAGAGATGATTCCCTCTTATCTCAGGCTTCGTTTTGATCATTGATTTAGAATACTGGAATTTCACTATATTAGGTAACAGCGATTATGCAAACATTTTTAGTTCCTAGGAGTTTAATCTGATTCTTCATGTTGTTTGATCGCAGTTTAGTAATTTAATTACAAATAATCAATAATCATACCACTATATATGCATGCGTTTATAGTTTTTCTGTGTATTCAAAATATGATATAAATAACCTTTTTAATCAACAAAAACAAGATTGAATTGAATACTAATTAAAAATAGAGATTAAAATTAAATTTTAATAATTATGCTCATACAAATGTAAAATAAAAATTCTCATATTAGTTTTTGAGATATAGATCTAATAAATTATATTCATTGAACAAGTTATTTTCTATACAATTTAATATTTTTTACTAATTCAACTAGGAGGTCTTAGTTTAATAAATACAATTTTTTTTTTGTTCAATACAATAATTTAAGTTATAGTTATTAGTATAATGTACTAATGATCTACGATATAAAAGCCAGCTTTTGCAAAAACAAATGAATGATAAAAGAAAATAGTTGATTATGTTTCTTTAAATATAATTAAATACATTAGATCAAACTATTTGTATACTTAAATATTGTCTATTTCTTAAAATTGATTAAGTAGGCATACACTTGAACCTCTATCATTTAGTATATATTTTATTAGAGGGAAAAAAAACTTCAGTCAATCAAAAAATTGTATTATAAAATACCTTTGTATATTTAATAGGGCCTTGTAAAAATAATTACGATAACTTTAAACTAATATTCAATTCGATCAATATATTTAATTAATGAAAAATAATTAATGTTTGATGTTTTTGGGTAAATTAATTTTGGTTCATATGTATATTTAAATAAAAACACTTGAATATGAATGGAACACTAACAAGTTAGTGTTTTGGATCTTTTAGAGTGTTTGATGTTTTTGGGTAAATTAATTTCAATAGATTTTATGTCAATGTGCCATCATGCCATTGTGTCATTATTATATGATTTGTGATTTGTGTTTTGTTATTTCGTGGTATTAGTTTTGCTTAGTTTTGATTATTTTTAGAGTGTGTTTTACAGGTTTTAGAATGTGTCATTATATGTTTTCTTGGGTGATAATCAGGTGTTTAGGACATAGATTTATGTGTTTATTAATATTCTTGTGTGTTTTATTTGATGATTGTTGAATAGGGCAAGAATTTTATCTTAATGCTTATTTTAGGTGATGTTAATGAGTTTAGACGATGAGCTGAGATAGGGAACTTCAAGAAAAGATAAAAAAGAAGTTGGAGGAAGAGGACTATCAATATAGTGCAAGATTGAAGACGGAGCAGCTTGGAGCCTCTATTATGATCATGTAAACTATACACGGTCGTTGAAAGGAAGAATTTTCAGGTTGAAAACTTTTTTTTGTATTTTTGATAATTTAGGTCTATTTTTGGAATATAAACAAGTGAGAAAACGATAGAAAGAGCATTGGGAGGATTTAAAAGTGTGTTAAGGTAAACATAAACTTAAGAAAAGATAGTTGAAACATCTAACAAAGAGATCAAAGGGGAAAAAATTGCAAAAAACAAAGTTGTAGAATTTTCCAGATCTAGGATAAGGAGAAGAATTTATCCAAGATTTAACTTGAATATTAATTATAAACAATTTTAGATTTAATTTAGCTATGAATTGCTAAATTTATTTTGGGAATTACTTTTTAATTGTATTGTTAAACTTTTATGTTCTTGATTTAATATAAACATAATTTATGGTGGTTATTATTCTAATCTTTAATCTGAATCGAGAAATTACATTAAACTATACCGTGAGAGCTGGTACCATAATAGACGTATAAACATCAGATTAATATGCAGTTGAAGAGAGATCTTAATTGTTTGTTAGTTACATATAGAATTGCTTCAAGTCCAATTGGATAATTAGGAAGAGTTTTAAGAGATTGACAAGTTACAATTTAATTCTTATCTATTTTAATTAGGATTACTTGGCTAGATCTTGAGAGAGGGTAATCATAACTATTAGATATCTAAGGCCAAGTATTATTAAATAAAAAAGGTTAGGTGAAAAAAAACAAGGAGATAAGTAATTCCTATGTTGTTATCCTTGATTAATCACAAGTTCACTATTGCTCTATTAATTTTTTATTTTCTCTAGTTTAGTTTATTTTCTAGCTACACTTATTATATTATTTACCTTAAACAAAATGTTACAAAAATTATTAGGTGTCTAATATCAATCCTTATGGGAATAATATTGTTTATACTATAAGGATGCAACTCATATACTTGCGATATATATAGATTTAAAAAATTCAAACAAACATTGAGAACTATCATTTCTAGGGATACTAAAATGTAGATATGAAATAAGGAAGGAGCTAGCTTTTGGTTTGAAAATTGGAATAACTTAAATCCTTTTCACTTGCTGATAACTGTAAATGCATCGTGTTTTCAAGTATAATTTGATATGTATTTAGTTGTTAATTCAATCATTTAGTATGTGTTTAGGTTATAATTGTGTTAGTTTATTAATTATTTGTATTTAAAATGTTTTAACAAGATTTGAACTTAAATATTATGTTTTTGAGGTACCTTGATGTGTTTGCTATTGTTTAGGGTCAATATCAAAGAATAGAGGAGTTTTGGAAGACATTCGAGCTTAAACAATTGTGATAGAAGCTCTAAGAATGGCCCACGATTATAGCTTGCATGCCACGATCATGATGGAAGGCTTAGATGTGATCCACGATCGTGGCTTGCCAGGCCATGGTCATGATCTACATCAGCCATACGTGCAGACAATTGCGAACTTTACATTTTGAGGGACTTTTTGGACCTTCCGGATCCCAAAAAGCCTTAAGGTTACTCAAAATATAAGAGACTATTTAAAGAACAACAAGAGGGGAAAGAAGGGAGCTTTTTCGTGCAACCACTTTTGGAAACCTTAAGAGAGAAAGAGGAAGAGAAAGAGAGGAGGAAGATGAAGAATAAGGAAGAGGAAGTGGCCTCGATGTGCTTCCAAGATCAAGAGGTTTCCTGATGCTGCTACCTTTCTAAATTGTCCATTCTAAGTTTCTATTTCCTTTTTGTTTCAATTTTATTCATGTATAAAGTTGGATGGATTGTATGATGATAGATAGTAGAATGTTGATAATGTTTTAACTCTTCCTCGGCATTTTATTATGATTTAATGATAATTTAGTTGATTGTGTTTATTGGATGAATGTTATGATTTGATTACGTTCTTACATAAAGTGGTAACAAAATGAGACGGTAAACTGAATGAAAAATGATTAAATCGGATTAATGAGAGTTAGGTGATTTATTAGAAACCGTGATAAATCATATTAGTAATTGTGCAGAGAGAGATCACTGGTGATATTCCGATAGTTTATTAGAGTGCTTCAGATCTAATTAGGGTTTTAAATAATTTGTGAATTGAGAGATTGCAAATTTTATAATCTGATTAGGGTTTATAATTTAGGATTTAATAGTTATAACTCAAGAAAGAGTAATCAGCCCTAGGATAGTCTAGAACCGACATTCCATTGACACATAATCGGCGAGGTTAGCATTAATGATAAGTAAAATCTCCTTTCTCATAAGTTAATAAATTACTTAGGTTGATTTCTATCGTGATTTCATATTGCTCACTTGTTAATACTTTTGTGTTTAATTTATGATTTGATTGGATGAACTGAATTCTTGTAATTAATTTCTGTTGCATCTTTTATTTTTAGTTTTATAGTTTTTTGGCCTTAGATTTTAGGATTAGGTTACCCTCTTTATTTTTGAGATCGACACTTTTAATACTACTTTACAAACCATGTGCTTACAGAATATTGCCTAGAAGGTGTAGAATTAGTTAATTCTTGTAATCTAAGGTGTTTCACTATCTTTTGTGAATGTGGTACCAAATCACAAGAAGGAAAAAAGTGTAGGAAGGTTGGGCAAAAAGTAAAAATTACATTGATTTGGACATCACAAGGCAACGATGAAGAATCCAGAAAATTAGATATCAAGAAAAGATCAAAAGAATGATCATAGAGGATATATATTATAGGGAGCAAAGAACTCTTGCGAATTTTAATGAGGTCCAATTTAGTTGGGAAAATCATCATCTTTATATGAACACATACACTTCAGGGTGGTCGAACCACCCAAATTTTTATTTTTCTAACAATGTACGTACTTATATAAGACATTAAGACTTGTTAGAATTTCAACAAGATGAGTCCAATTCATGGGATTTCAAATTGGACAAAATAATGGATAAGATAACAAATATGGAAGAGACCCAGAAGAGACTAGAAGAGCAATTTGATCAAGTAATAGAAAATCGTGCCTCTTTTCTTCTTACCTTAGAGATTCAAGTGAGACAACTTTCACATGAATTTTGTAAGAAAAGTATGGAAGACTCTCTAAGAAATATGGATATGAGGCTATCATACTTAAAAATGGGGAAGAGCAATAAAAACTTGTGGGAAATAAGCTTAACCCCTATCTTGTAGAAGAAAAAGAGAGGAAGAGAGAGGATAAAGAAAAGAATGATAACCCTCCCTATTATTCCCTAGATTTTAGTATACCATGATTGATCATCGAAAAAGACTTAGGTAGATATCTATGAAGAGAACCTAATCATTCGGATTAGTGATGACCAAGTGACATTCAGTATGAATGATGTATTAAAGAATCTGAAGGAGGGTGACTCAGTTACAAAAATTGATGTTCTCAAATCTTTGAAGGAATAAGAGAATGAAGAACAGTGAACTATGGACATCAAGTTTGAAGAAGCTATGAAAGTCTCTGTTCAAAAAGCTAAAGAAGAAGAGGAGATGAGAGCGAATAAGGAAGAATAAAGAAGAGAACAACTCACCCTGTTACTGGGCAAATTGCTAGATTGCATGGAAGATTCAGGTAGTTTTGTTATTTCCTATTTTGTTAACAGTTTGTTCTTAAAAAGGACATTACTGAGCTTAATTGGTTTTCATAATTTTATCAATATTGTCCTTCTGATCATTTTATAATTTGTAACTTGCTTACAAGCTACAAAATTAAAGTTGAATGAAAAGGGAGGAAACAAGCTACTTATAATTGATAATTGATCCTTGCTAAGTTTCCAATGATACAAGGTGAAGCTAACGATCATAAACTAGCATGTTCAATAGTTCGATTTAAATTGTTGTGTTTAGCTAGATTTGTTTTTTTTTAATGATTTGAAATGGTTTAAGATTACTAATTCTCTTACTCTCTTTAAACAATTCCATGATAAGATAACAATCTCAAGCATCAAGCTGATTTGGTCTCAACACCTCACCTATCATCACCTCCGTTACTGTAAGGTTTTGTTTTTAACCATTTTTGTTTAAATTTAGTCTTTATTTTTATTTTATTTTATTTTATGTTATTTCCTTCTATGCATATTTGTCTGTCTC
>JANSVB020000454.1:1385380-1403528 GCA_025504935.2 Erythroxylum haughtii
AAAATTTCTCCCAAACCGACGCCGTTTCCAACTTGGACAGAGTAAGATAGAGTAAATTGGACAGGTGATCTTTTCTCGGAAAGAATAGGCTAAATAGGCTGAAGGAGTTGTGGTATGCGCCGGATCTCTGTCCTCCCTTTTTGGGAGGAACAAAAATCTTTATCCCTGTCTACCGAAGACGGTGGACAAAATTTCAAAGACAAGAACCAAACATCTCTGGAGATAAGATTTTTCTGTCCCCATCCCTGTCCCCACTAACGGGGATAGGAATCAAACACAGGGTAAAGAACAAGCTGTCTTCGCATTTATATACAAAAGACTCTGAATCCACATAAGTCCAACCTGCAATGAACCAAAAGTTTAGATATTCTGATTTTGAACTCGTTCTTCTGTTTTGTGCATCATGTAAATGTTCGTCTGTTTTAGTATTCTGAATCTTGGAAGATTCTCTGGTTTTAGATGGAATTAATTGTTTGGATCATAAAGAGAATCTTACATAGACTTGGAAAATTAAGTTCTATTCAGTCCGACTTACCTGAAGTCAACATATCAAGTTTAGGATAATTGGACTTTAGATCGGGACGAGTCTAAGAGTCTACCAAAACTCATTTCAAACCAAACAATATGTTTCGATTTAACTTCTTAAAATGACATTGTTTTGATCTTTAAGTTTAAGAAATTCATAATTTAACGTTTTAAAATGACATTATTTTAGTCCAAATGACCAGAATTCTCTTCTCAAAGTGTCATTTTAACTTCTAAAAGTAACATCATCCTAATATTTAAACTTATATTAGAACTTTTAAATTCAGGAATCGATATACGTGATTATACGTGATTTGCAAATTATTACGTGTATTTGATAATTTAAAAAGCAAATGTGGTCTAAAAGCAAAGAATAAACAGAAGCCAAAGCTGTTATTTATTTGACAAACGAATATGCAAGATAAGAAATCAGTCATCAAGTCTCCATTAGTGCTTGGAGCATATAAGGATATACTACTAACAAATGTAATAACGAAATATGAACCTAAAACCCCTCCTCTCACAATAAATAAACAAATCAATAAACCAACATCTGAGTCTCCATTCCAATTGATGGATAGTCACTGCTGAGTTGAAGAAGCTATCAATCATTTTCATGTTCACCACTCTGCCGTAGAGCTTTCTGGTGGTTGTACTACCGATATTGTATCGTCTGCCTGCTGTTGCTTTATTTGTTCTGTTGCTCTGGAAGTTCAAACATGTTTTGTTGGGTGGATTGCATTTGCTGCAACTGGAATAGTCGGTGGTTGATTGGAAACTGGGCATCGCCGGTCATCTCTGCAGCATCGACTCTCAACCGGCGCACCTCAGCTATCAATGCTTCGTTTAAAGCTGCCACATCAAACACCAAAATCAATAGATCACGATGGAGTCAGGATTCAAATCTCCACAAGTCAATGGAATTCAAGATAACAAGACTATATTGTATCTATAACACAATGGATATCTCATAGAAGTGACTGAGAAAAGCTTGTAAACTATAACTCTATGCACACGATTGTATAATTTGTCGTCGAATTGAACACAAGGATCTCGTGAAAACAATCATAGGTCGGAATGCGCATAAAAAAATATTAAGAAGCTTCAGGTAAATCGTTGTGAACACTGCTCCAGGAACATGATCTAAGAAGTGCATAATACTTCTGTCATACTCAATCTTTGCTTCCTTTCAACCAGAGAAGAGAAGGTTTGCCATGCCCGGAATATCAGCACTGGCTTGGATGTATAAACAACTACTGCATAGAAGCAAACGCAAGGCAGCTAAAGCCAAGCCGGTAGGTCATCAGAGTAAGACTTAAACCAGCATAGGAGAATTCAAGAAAGAATGTGATTTAAGTACAATTATAAGGGGAAATATGTAGGAATCTTATACTTGCCACTTAGATGTGATGCATCTATGATAAGAACCTTGGATGTAACCTTGAAGAAGAATTGGGAAAAGTCATATCATAACATGGACATTTCTTTCCTTGATCTCTATTTATGGCCTTGGGTGTACATGAAGAATTTTTGTTACAAGTTGAGAAGTGTTGAAGCTCCCAAAAGCAGAAAAGGAAGCTAAGAACATACCGTCTTTAAGTTGACCTTGTTGTTCCAATGCTTGAAGACGGAATTTCAACTCATTGTTTTGGCTTGTAAGACTTGTAGAATCTCTCTGGACACAAGCGATATTGGATTTATCAACATATCAAACAAACTAAATAGCGTAAATAAATTGTTATGAGGGAAAATGTAAGAAATTGACGGCTCACCTGTAAGATTGTAGCCTGAGCAGACAATGTGGTTACTTCTGTCTGCAGGGTTTGCACCTTTTGCTCTAACTCTGAAATATACCTCAATTTCCTCTCTTTCGAACGAGCAGCTGACAGACGATTTGCTAAAATCCTGCAATGAACAACTTAGAATTTAGTGCATTTCTTTGGAGGGTGTACAAACTCATTTTCAAATTGATCAACCAATAAAGGTAAATGAGATGCAATACCTTTTAACACGTTTTGGGTCAGACATAGCAATTTCAGCAAGTTTCTCATTAGCCGCGATCTTTTTCAGCTCCAATTCATTGAAATCACCATTTCCAAACTCTAAGTTGAATTTAATCAAGTTCACATCCATTGAATTCTTAGGCAAGCGTTGACCCACTTGTGTTGCCATGGGAAAGGGCTTTGGAGGCTCATCATCCAACTGCAAATTTTCCATGTAGCTGTCCATCGACATACTTCTACGATGCTGTGTAGCCATTCCGATGACCTCATTTGCAGTCCTCTTAAGTCCTTCGTTCTTCTCAACCAAACTTGTCCCGTGAATGTTGCTTATAAGTCCTTTTGCTCGGCTTTCCACCTCATTGTCGCTGTTTTCAGTGTCATTCGTCTTTGTGCCACTGACCTTGCTATCAAGATCCTTATCCTCAGTACCAGACGAGTTCCATGTATCAATGCTGTCCAAATTCATATATTCATTTATCAAGTCATCCACAACAATTCCTTCAGATCTCCTATCACTTATCCCCTCTATATTTCCACTCCCATTTCTCATCCACCCAGATTCCCTTCTCATCAACTCCATCTTAGAATCTTCCATTCCAAAGCCCTTATTACCAATAGGTATCAGCTGGGGTGATGATTGAATCATGACAGAGAATCCCAATGGAACACTATCACTCATGGACCGTCTGTGTCCTCTGCGTGGGGGCAAACTCTCATTAGCCCGCGATGTATTACCTCCGGTAACCGGAGAAGGAATCGAGAACCCCTGAGAACTACCAGGCCTATCCTCCATTGGCACATTGGTCATACCAGGGCCAGTCTGCTGATTGGATAAATATTGTGCCTGAGCCACAGGGCTGGAAGGAGGCAAACCATTAGGAGAAAAGGTTGCTGGTTGGGACAAGGACCACGAATGAGATGGTCCACGGTTCAAATTCTGCGAGCCTAGCTGTTGGGACACCGACTTTGAACCCGTCATTTGAGGAGTATTATGGTGCGAGGGAGGCAAACCGATTCTCTTATTGTTATTATGATTATCAGGACCAAAATTTGGTTTCCCCGTTGAAGATTGATGATCACCAAAGGTCGACTGAAACATCTGCACACCACTTTCTCTAACACCACCCTCCATTCTTCGCCAATCTAATTACCAATCTCAGGCATCAAGCAGACTCCAAAACTCAACAAACCCACCTCCAACTTTCACTGATTCTGAGTTCAAACCAAACCATATACACAAATTCCAAGAAAAGTACCCATTAAAAATGTAAAAACAAAAAAGAAACAAAGAACATAAAGTTCAGTTTACAGCATCAAGAGGAGTGAATCGGCGTACCTGGTCGAGACCCAAATCCCGAATCCTGGAGTCCAGTAAGAGCAGCAGAGAACGAGTCCTTTTCAACAATGTCTGAAACCGAAAAATGGGCAACAAGCGACTAACCAAGTAAGGTCAATCCTAACAAGGAAACAGAAGATTCTGTTGCCAACTATGTCGATAATAATCACACACGCAATAAGGCTCTCTTCACAGAGCTTTCCCAACTCATTGAATTTATCGACAACAAAGTTTTCAGCTTCTTCGCGAGTTGTTCTTTAGCTTACTTTGTTTGCACACTGAGGTTTTGGTCAGCCAGTGTCGTGCCTTTCGCTTGCGTGAATGGCGCGTGACCAACGCGGTTTCGCTAAATCATCTTCCTTTATCTCCGCTCGAGACCTTTTTTTAAAAGATAATCTTTGTCCAAATGCTATGTTCCCACAGGCGCGTGTGTTAGCTGCACGCGCGGGAGAGGTTGAATCTGGGGATAAGGTTATTGACCGTCCTTTATCCTTTAATATGGATACGTATATATATAAATACGATATTGACAAATGGCGCACCTAACGGTCTTTGGTTTTTATAACGGTAAGTGTTAATTATAAACATAAGATTTGATTTTTTTCCCGATGTTTTAAATATCAAATTATAATCGGTATTAAACGTTAAAGATTGAATAAATTAAAAATTTTAAAATATAATTAAAAAATTATCACTATTTATTTAATAATTTAAACTTTAAGTAAAACATAATTATTAAATAAAATTAATTTATTTATTTTAATTTATATGAAATTATTAATTAATTAAACTAAATTGAAAAATTGAATTGTTCAAAATTTTTCCGGTTGAATCAACTAAATCTGTTGAATTTTTTAATCATTAATCTTCTTAAGCTTAATTCGACTAATTTTTAAGTTGATTATCTATTTTAACTTTATATTTTAAAATTTAATGAATAAAAAATATTAGATTCTCTTATAATTTAATTAATTTTATAAAAATTTCTTTTTAAAATTATCCAAATACTCTTAATCATTTTAAATTTTTAAAACCATTCTTTTAAACTTATATTAAAAATCATGACAAAATTAAAAATTATAAGAAGCTTTAAATTTTTTCAATACTATTAGTTTTCTTAAAATTAGTTAAAGAATTATGTATTGCTTATACTAAAATTATTACAATAATAACAATAGCAACAATAGTCATCGTAAATCTCGCTAACACACAGGATCTAGAAAGTTCAATAGTACGCAGCCTTACCTCATCATCACCATCATCAAATTCCGAAGTTCTGCACTAAAGCAAAATCTGGAAGGTCTGATAGTACGCAACCTTATCTTTATATAATAAAGAGATTTTTTTTAGTAGATCCATATGCTGATATGACAGAATAATAGTGATGCAGGTTAAAAGAGTAAATACATAAAAATAGCAAAAAAAATCTCTTCATTATACGATGCAAGTTTAGCAACAAAGTTATTAAGAAAATAGTAGAATAAATATACCTGATATATTACAAAGTTATGCTTATATTTGATATGTGGCAAAGTTGGTCATCATTTTTTGATATTGTGCGTGTTAATCCTTGAGTGGTGACTATGCTAATCTACCATTCCAATTTTTGCACATCACCATTCTGATGTGCAGGAGCATATATTTTGAGAAAATAGCATCTACTTTATTTAGGAGTGACATGATAAAGTTAACAAACTCAGGAACAAGTAGGATTTGAGCTACTACAAAATAATAAAGTACAAACTACCATCGAATCCTCTGTATAACTCAAAACACAGATTGGGAAAATCTCAATAAACATAGAGCTGATAAATAGGTACGCAGTCTTACCTCTAACTAATAAAAAAATTATCTTTAAATGACCCACAAGAAAATAAATAAATAAATAAATATTTAATAAATAAATTATGAAATAAGTAATAAACTAAATAATACGAAAACCCAATTAAATTATTATTTATCTCTTTATAGTATTTTTATTATTATATAAATGTGTCATTTTTATTTATTTATAAGTATAAAAAACATTATATTATAATTAAAACATCTAAAAATTATATTATTAGAAATAGGTAAAAAATAATATAATAACTTAAGTAAACCACAAAGAATAAAAGTATATTTAACCCTTTTTTATATAAGTTACAATAATTTACTAGATAATATTTGTTTAACTTTCAACCTATTTTTTCTAGTGTTATGCTTGGTTTAATAATAATTTTTATTTAATACGAATAAAAATATTAGGATATATTTTTAAAAATTTTAATATATTTTTATTATTTTTTAAGTTGATAATAATTATGATGTATTTTATCATATACGGATTATTTGTTGAATGAACTAAATATTAAAAATAATAAATAATAAATGCATGAATAAGACTTATAATTTCTTTTTTGCCAAATATAATGTCCATTGTCTTTTATACTTAATTTTATAAAATATAATGTCCATTTTCAAGCCTAATCTTAGAGAGATTGCAATGGGCCGGATCAGGCTAGTCCTGAGCTAGTAGGGCAGGCCCTTGCCTGCTGGGGCTTGAAGCAACGAGCCCAAGTCCGAGTCTTATCATGCCAAACGTGACTCAATCCTAGCTAAATTTTTTTAATAAATAATGTAAAACAACATCGTTTTATTTAAAAAAGTCAGATTATAGGCAAAGTTTGGATTCATTAACCAAACTTAAACAATGAAGATTAATATTATTATTGAAATTAGAAAAAAAAAAGAAAAAAAAAGTTAATATTTTGTATGCATTTGATGACAGATTACAGGACTAAGACAACATTTGCAGTCAAGAAGTTCAACACTCTTAGAGGAAAGACCCTTTACAATTAACCAGAGTTACATGGATAAAATTGTCCCGAGAGTATGTCCCCCGTTTTCCTAATCCAACCTGACAACAACACAAACAATGATGACAACAACGACGACAACAATTTTCCGAGAGCATGTGGTCGGTGTCACCTACCTGATAACCTCCAAATCAGCAAACTATAGGTCATTATTTGAGAATAATAAGAATTGAAGATACATACTGCATGCCTAAAGACTACGTGTTGTGTTTTCAGTATTTCTAGTCTTCTAATTCAATCTATTTGATTGTGATGTAGCGGTTAGCTCCATGCTTTGCAAAGTGCTCCTAGAGTACAATATTAATTGAAAAAATGAACTGTAATCAGAAAGAGTGCTTTCGAGGAGAGATCACAAAATAACGTAATAGATGAACACAGAGCACCTAATATCATAATTCTTAAATTTTTATTATTTTAGGAAGTTGTTTCCAAGTACCCGGCCTTGGGTTGTTTTATATTGTTCTGCTTTGAGCCTTCCATTTTCGCGGTGTCCACCATCATCCATTTGACTCCACAGGAGGCAACAAATAAGAGAACTCTGGAACAAGCATAAGCTCAGTCAATTGAGCATTAAACAATTACAAAATGCAAATTGGTGAAAAGTTACACACAAATTGCCTGTAGGCCATTTTGTTGAGGAAAATGAAACAACTAAAAGGAAAAGAGAAGTTCTATAAAATAACATTAGGCAGCCAATTACAATCAAAACCCATTTTCTTATCAAAATTAAAGTTGATAGTACAAATTACGTACTTAAGATTAATACTTTTACATATTTGCATATGCGCAAGGAAAGACAAGTGTCTTAAATGGCAGAATCAACTGGAAGGGAACTAGCTATGTAATACATATATATAACATATACATAAGCAGGAAAGTTGTACAACCACAAGAATTATTGTAATAAGAAACAGGCAATTAGTACTTCTGAAGAAATAAAAACACTTAGCATTATAAAAACCTTAAATAATTATTAATAAAAATAAAATTTTAAATATAAATAATAACATTTATATTAATAATTAAAATGTATTAATAAACAAATATTAATTTATAAATAAAATTGAATAAAAATTTTAAATTATACTAACTAATTAGAACTACTGAAAATAATGAAATGTTTACACTTTTAATTTGTGTCAAAATTAGCCTAATGTTAATCACATAATTAATGGTGTTAACGTGGCATCCTGCGTTGGCTGACCTAATTGACAACATAATGAAATCTATGCTGTACGTACCCCAGATCTTTCCCTATACAACCATCGCCTGCTACCACACCCAAATTGTTGTAGTAAAATAATAACATAAAAACTAAAGATGTTTTTGTATAATTAAGACCTTCTAAGACACCTGGTAAGCAAAAAAAAAAAACAAAAAAGGTGCAACACAAACCCAAAAACCTGAGCCAATAAGAATCTTTTATTTTAAGACCAAATCACACCTTTAAGGAATTCTCTTCTCTTCCTTATGTCCTTTCCTCAGACAACAGGCTTCTGATGTACCAAAAAAAAAAAAAAAAGGACAACAGGACAATTCCCACAGTACGATGACGGCCATGTTAAGAGCCATTGAAGATGTTAACATTAGCATAGTTGAGAAAAACAATCTAAATGATGATTCTGATGCTACCTAAAAGCATAATTTTGATTATAATAAGGGAAACACTGTCTAGAATGAGAGCCATGATGGTGTTCAAAGCAACACGAATGGTGACATCAAATGGAAATAATGATACAGATCCAAGCTAGAAAAAACAAGTTGACTAATATTCTGTAACATCCCACAAAGAGAAGATGGAATCTTCAGACACCAATATCAAAATAATTATACTAACTCTTCAACTTCTTCAATTTCTTGGCTTAAACAGGTTTGGGAACTTTACTTGAAACCTGAAATGAAACGGCTGAATATTGGCAATACAAGTTACAACAGCGAAGTAGAGTTCCTATTTTTCTTTTTTAACTCAATTATATGACATGTCACTTACTTGTCGCGTGGATGATATCTATGGAAGGGTTCTAATGATGCCTCCAAAAATACTCATTAAGTCTAAGATTTTTAGTGTAATTTACCCAATAAAATTTTACAAATTTTTTACTTTTTACTTGTTTATTTCTAATAAAATATAATTAATTTATTGATGTTTATTGATAAATATTGTACATAAGATTACAATCGACTTAACTAATTCATAAAAATAATTATATTTAGGTTTTATTTAATATTTAACTATTATCAATGTTTAAAGTGTAACTTTTTTTTTTATCTCCCAGGAAGTATCCACTGGGCCGAAGCCGGTGACTAATCCCCTTTTACTGCGTGATACATCCCATATGGGAGCCACAGTTAGCCCAGGAGTTTGCTGTAATATCAACAACCAAATAATTTTGCTTGAAACTTAGAAATTAAAAGCTAAAATGAAAAATAAAATACTATAACTAAAAAATAGAAGTGAAACTAAATGACCCGTAACATTTTGCCCCACACACATTATGCATAAATAAATTAAGAGATTAAAAAAGCTTAATCAAATTAAGAAAGAAAGAGTTATCATGCATTATTTAAGTCATTTAAAAGATAGTAAATCATGGATGCATGTATATAAAGGTAACTTTTCTTGGGGTATAACATCTTTAAAATTATAAATACCTATGACAGTTAAAGCGAACTATTTGTTTAACAAAGAAAAATGAATCAAATAAATCCCCTATAATGTCTAGTATCTCATTTGATTTAAGCCATATCAAGCTACTTGCATTAACGTCTTTAATTTATTTAAATTGTATGGTCAAGTATCTAATATTTATTTATTTGTTTATTTATATCAAAATAAAATTTATTGTCTGATTTGAAATAATAAAAATAGTATTTAATTTTAAGACAACTTTTTAATGATTAGTTTACCTTCTAATTTCATCTCTTTCATGAAGACAATTCTAAAATTAAATAAATGTAGCATAACAATTTAAATTAGAAGTTCTTAATTAATTAAGACATATTAGGTAATTTTAAAATAATTGATTGATGAATTAATTGCTTGATAAGCTTTTTATATTCCTTTATTCTTTAATTTAAAATATTTAATTGTTTTTTAAAAGTTAAATAGTATATCATTGATCTAGTGATACAAAAAGGGATTCTAAGAAACTAAGTAGCTATAAAGTTGATAAAACTGAGCAAATCAAACATCCAGGCAATTACAATTCTTGTCTTTTAGAAATATAAACATTAAATTGTTGGAAGGAAGTGAGAGTGGAATAGCAATAAGAGCTGAAGGATGATAGAGTGTTTTGAGAAAGTAACTAGCAACATCTTTGCTTATGTCACAAAGGAACCTTAGCTTAGATCACCATGTCTAAACTACAAATATGATGGATTTTTTGTGCCATTAGTTGCTCCTTTATGAGTGAGGTCAAGTCCTTGAGTGCAAGGTCTCTTTTCTTGGATTGGTATTGAAAAATTCACATATTCCTTTCCATCTATTATGAATAGGTTGTGTTTCCTTAGAAAATTTTTATGAATTATGTTAATCTCCTTTACAAAGATTGAAAGGTTGGCAGGACCAAGTCACAATCTCATTATAGCTTGAAGGAAGGATAAAAAGTGACCTTTTTGCACCATACCTTCCTAAACTAAGCTAGCATAACCACACTAAAAAAAAGAGATGGTCTATATATTCTTCTTCTTGCCTACAAAGTGAGTAACTACTAAAAATGTTTAGGAACCTGCTAATCCTGTTGATAGTATGTAGCTTTCTCTTGATTGTGAATGGACCAGATGTTGGACCCCTTTAAGCAATATTAATGCATCTATTTGACCCGTCAATACTCTGTTAGTTATTTTTATAGTATAATTCACAAATATCCTTCCTTATTAGGAGTTACTGTTTGATCTGAACTAAGGTGTACTTGTTTTAGTCTCTAGACTAGAGAAAATTTCTCAGAAATTTCTTAATTGTTTTAGGCAACATAAGGTAGGATTACTAATGTATATGCAAGTTGTTCAAGACTGAGTTGACAAGATTGGTTCTACTAGCTAAAGAGAGGATTTTGTTACACCAAGCCGAAATCCTCTTCTTGATCCTTCAAATCAGTGGAAGAAATCTTTATATGAAGGTTTTTGGGTGGATATGGGTATCTCAAGGTAAGTAAAAGGTGGTCTCTTAGTGTGTAAACTATTTATAGAGGAGAACTAGGGTAACATATGAGAAGCACTTGAGGAGATGAAGAGATGGCATTTTTCCTTATTAATAAAAAGCCCTAAAAATCTCTTTGAATGTGTTTAAGGTAGTCATTAGAACATAATAGTAGTTGTCATCTATTTTTGAGAACAAAAAGAGATTATCTGTAAAGAATAGGCTACACAATTTCAAATTTTTACATTTAGAATGAAACCTGTACTTGTTCCTTTGGTTAGTGGAAGTCAATCTTAAGTCTTTTAAGGAACTCCATAGCTAGTGTGACAAGACAAGGAGATAGGGGGTCACCTCGCATAATGCCCTTAACTCCCTTAATGAGTTTGGAGGTTTCCTATTAATAAGAACATTATACGAGACTGAAGATATGCACTACTCTTTCCAAGCTACAAACAAACTAAGGAATGTAAAAGCTTTAAGAGTGTTATGAGGAGCATCCAATCAATAGAGTTGAAGGCCTTTTAAAAATCAATGTTAAAGACATAATCTTTGTTTGAGCGTTTCCTATTATATCCTTTGAATAACTACTAAAGTATTGAAATGTTATATCCAATTGATATATCTTTAATGAATGCACCTTGGGTAAAATCAATATAATTAGGCAACAACCTTTTCAGTCTGTTTGCTAGTAGCTTGGAAATGAGTTTACAGATTGTAGTACTACATTATGATGAAATGCACCTTGGATGAAATCATTATGAACATTTAGTTATTTTTATTACATGTTTAATGCATGAAAGCACTTAAATATACACTCTATTAGATTAGATGAGATCTTAACATATAGTTTTGATGATAAAAAATATTACTATTGATAAATTTACTTTGGTGATATTAGTAGCTCTATTATAATAAAATTAAGCAATATGTGAAAGATCAAGTTCAATGGAAGGGTAAAGTAAGCAAAGAAGCTAATTGAATCAACTAGATAATAAAAAGGATATAGGAAATTAACAAAGTAGAGCACACACGCAATTCAAGAGAAATTAAAAAAAATCACATAAAGAACTAATAATAAAGAGGAATTAAGTACCTCAAATTGTAATAAATCATTGTAATCTTGTCTTATTTATTTAATAAATTATGGGCTCAATCATTATCAAATGATTTATATTTAGGCATATTGTATATACTTTGTTAGAATCCGTAGGAAATTTAGGAAGGTTTTAAAGAAAATATCTTAATCATCAAAACATTTTTTGGAATCTTATAAAAGGATTTTGAATAAATTATTCCAATGAAAAGAGCTCTTAATCTTTAAAAGAACTTGGATGGTTGAAAATTTAAGTTTGGATATAACTTAGTATTTGAATATATACAATTTTACATTGTCTATATGTTAGACTATTCACTATTTAAACACTATTCATCGATCGAAGAACTGTTTACCGACTAACTTGAGGGTTATAAATGAATATTTGATAACCTAATTGAAGGATGTCTAACTAATCAAAGGTAGATGACTAACTAGTCAATCCTACCTATGAGCTAGCCATTGCACTAACTAATTTATATGTCAACCAATTATTTGTGTTAGTTTACGTGTAAAGTGATCTTAAATGAATTGTGGGAAGAACCTTTGCTATAATAGAGAGTTAATAAAGCCTTTAGATGTTAGAGAGAGCGTTTACGTGAATGTGTGAAGTGTATAACATATACTAAGCGTTAGTTCATTAGTATGAGTAAGAAAGGGAAAGTTTTTTGTTCTATATGATTATGACAATTGATGTATACTTCCCACATAATACTAACAATAAACTAAGTAAATGTAACTATATTTTTATAGTATAGTCTAGTGAATACGAGCGTCGTTCCCTTAAGGACTATGAGTAATGGTAAAAAAATATTTCTATTATCTAATCTAACAAAATGAATGATTAACTTAAAAGAAATGGTTAGATAAATTCAATTTACTATTAACTTAAAAGAAATGGTTAACTAAACTAGATTTACTAATCTAAATAGAAAACCAAAGCAATACATAAAAATGAAGCAATTTATAAATAAGATCCATATGTAGAATTTCCTAGAACATTTCTATGTTTAAATTTATGTTGATTCAATTATGAATGCTAGTTTTGTGGACTGATAGAAATTCTAAAATTATAACCACACTTTTTCTTAAGAAATATAGCCTTGATCCTTATGTTGATTGATTAATTAAAATCTCTTTCTATTCAGACCCTAAAAATGCATTAACTTGTTCAATGAATTTTTATTATATTTGACTTTAACTTTTAGATTTATGTAGTCTTATGTCTAAGATTCCATGCTTCTTATTATTCATGAAATGATCTATTTATACATATGATTTATGA
This sequence comes from Erythroxylum haughtii, assembly GCA_025504935.2. NCBI lineage: Eukaryota > Viridiplantae > Streptophyta > Magnoliopsida > Malpighiales > Erythroxylaceae > Erythroxylum > Erythroxylum haughtii. Next base: position 1,398,619 of record JANSVB020000454.1, read on the forward strand.
ATTCTTATATATGAAATTTGAAATTAGATCAAAATGCTAGCATATTTCAATGCAAACACAAGAAGTAATCATGAATAATTCATAAGATAACTTGGATATGTATTTAAATTAAAAAATTAATCTAAACAAACACTTGTAGGTTTCATCCCATTTAGATCTATCCTAATTTAGTTCATAAAAAATAAATAAAACCAACAACAATTAAGAAAGAATAGAAAATAAAAGAACTTATTTGTATGGATCCTGAAGTCTTTAAGTTGATCCCTTCTTTCGCTTCGAAATTTCTCCTTTCTTATCTCAAAATGCTCTAATTTAACTCTCTAATGATTGTCATTTATCTCGTTGTAGTCCCTTTAATCTTTTTATTTCATAAAACCCTAAAGGTTTAATAAAATAATGACAACATAGGTTCAACACAGATCCTTGTTGGACTTATGTTACTCTACCTATAGAAAACTTTCTAATATAATAAAATCACCACCACAAAAGTCTCTAACACATATTTATGCAAGACATATATTGTTTAGCCATAAAACTGGCTTGAACATAGATCCATGTTATGGATCATGTTCTGAATTCTTCCTTTAAAACCATGCCATAACTTGCTCTAACTTGACTCCAATTTGCATGAATTGAATTTCTTCTTTATTAGGGAGCTAAAACACGACTTAAAAATAACAAATAAGCTAACTTGAGTACTAGATCATATAAAAACCACCTAAACACAACGAAAATGCTCTCAAAATAATACTAAGAATATAGTCTAATTAGTAATAATCACTAGTGTAGTAATTGAAAAAAATTAATACAACATATATTGTAAGGATTCCTTTTAACCTTATATCAGATTTGTAAAGAGTTTCTCTTTACTTATGGTAAAGTAAGGTACTTATAAGGTTCCACTACTCACATGGTAACTAAGATGTTATATGGAGTCCTTTTCTCTTATTGAAGGAAAAAGATAGTGAATTCTAAGTGTAGTTTAGGGAGTTGACTTATGTTAAAGGTTGTTTAGTTAAACCACTATAAATCAATTTTATCTCTATTACCTTCTCTCTTTAGCTATTATTATGGTTGTTTTGTGGTTTGCATATATGAATTTGTCATAATCATTCATTATAATAGATAATTCATTCATTAGTTCTCCAATAGGGCAAAAAGTAAACATACATAATTCACTCCCTTCTCGTGTGCCATTCTTAGACTAACACAATCTTTAAGTGCTATTTTAATGCTTGATAAACTTAATTTATGATTATAATCAAACAAAGATGGAAGAATATAAAAAATATGTTAATAATTATGGAACTAAATATAAGATTGAACAATAATTATGAATTAATAATAACATTAAGTTTATGCTTTGATTTCTTGAAACTAGAAAATAATTTATAATAGGAAATATATAATTTGATACTTATATTCTTATTCTCTTTATCTCTACTAAAAAGCTTAAACTATATTAAAAGAATGTTAGACAAATGAAATTGAAAAATTCTATAAACTATAATAAAAAGGAAAAAAACATGAAAACTCATAAAAGAAGAGACAAACGTGCCCCTCATCACCTAATTCAATATAAATAAAATAAAGTGAATTTGTGCTTTTGCATAAATATAAGACTATTAAATATTTAAAGGAGAGTTATTTTCCAATTTTTTGATAAATGTTACATCTTTTAATAAAATATTAGTGATTAATTCCATTAAAACTTTTAATTGATTAGTTTCGTCTTTATTTAAAACATTCATAAAGAGATTTTAATTTTAAATAAATATTTTTGTTAAATTAGCATAAACATATTACATGCTTCTACAAATTCGATAAAAAAGTTGTTGGACCAACCCATTCAAGCCTATGCTTTTAACAGTAGCAAAACATTATATTACTAGTGAAATTATTAAATTGTAATAGGTAACATTGAAAAGAAAATCTCTAAGACGAAACTTGTGGAAACATTGGAGTTGATGCTTGAAAGCCTTATAATGAATTCTTAAAGATTTGTATGAACCAATAAATTTAATGTGCAAGTAAATATTCAAGCTTTGGAGAAGTTAGTTATTCAAGTGTTGGTCAAATATTTCAAATAAGTTAAGAGAGTACCAAACCATCTAAAAAATAAAAGTGTGTCACTAGACCAAGAGAATCTTATTTGAGTTAGAGTTAGTGTGGCAAAGTAGACATAGTTCATTGAATGGAATTGTCAATCAAACAATGAGATATATTTCTTTAAGTTTTTGGATCAAATGGTTAATTAAATGAAACAATCAATTGAGGATCATAAGAATGACTAACGATCATAGTTTACACGGAAAGGTAAGTAGTGATACTTACAATAGCCTCTTCATTAGAAACAATATAGGTAGATTTTCTAAGAGCATAATGCATAAGCGAAAAAAGAGAAATAAGTTATTAAAAAATAAAAATAAGAAATGTTCAATCAACTATAAGTAAGAGAAGGTAGGGCAATTTCAGAGGTTTTCAATTACTGGGGGCTCACTTTCCTTTATTAACTAATACAACAAATGAGGATATCATCACCTAGGGACAAAACTTAAATGGGGAATTCTTAAACCATTCATATTATCAATTCTTTTCAGCTAGTTGTACAGTGGTTCCCTGGTTCATTCCGCTCAACATCATCAAACCCAAGGCAACATTCATCCCTTGGCTTGCGATCAAGAACAAACTCAAAACTAAAAACCAATGGCATGGTAGGGGGTTGATGATTCATGCTTATGTAATATGGTATTAGAGGATTGAGACCACTTATTTTTTCTCTGTAGTTATTCTAAGGTTATTTGGAATCGAATTATGCATATATTACCATATGAAAATTATAGATACAATTGGGATCAAATACTGAATTGGGTCATTAGTAACACAAAGAAAGAAACTCCAAATACTACTCTCTTCACAACAACCTTCACTATTACCATATATAACATTTAGAAAGAAAGAAATAGCCATAGATTCACTAATAAAAAGGAAGGAAAATATCAACTTGCTGATAGAATTATCAATCAGATTAGAGCCAGTATTTTTTCCAAGAATGTGCAACGCTTCCTTTCTATAGATATGAAGAGTAGATGGCATCTTTAATTCTCAGATGCTTCTTTATTATTTAGTCTTTTGTTTTCTTTTCTTATTAAATCCTTTTAATCCATTGTAATATAAAAGTAGGCATATATAACCTTAGACTCATTGTAATGTTGAAATAGTTTCATTTATAGTAATATATCATCCATTTATTAAAAAAACTATGAGGAAGAGAAAGGTCACATTTAAGTGAGAATTATATTTTTAAACAAAAATTCTTAAGGGATAGTCTTGCTATTATTTATTATATAAACTCTTGAAGAGTTGTGATAGTTGTTTGGTAAAGTGTATATATGAATGCTACTAAAACTTTCTTTATTACAAATCAAACACTCATTAGTGAGGCAAGTGCACTTACTATTGGTAAGTAATATAATGGTAAGTCAAGGTCAAATCCCACAAAGAAGCAATATGAACTAGAAAACCTAACATTTACAACTAGCCTAATAATAATTAATAAAAAATGACTTTTATGAACTTTGAATAATAAAATATAAAATAAAACTCAAACCTAGACAATAACCAAGAAAACCAATAATAAGACAATTTATCAAAAGAGAATTTAATCAAATGTATATGTTTAGATCTATACTTCTCTTACTAGTATTTAAGATGCACTTCTATCCAGGCTCATCGTTCTCTGTCACTTGCGTGCCACCAAAGTAAAAATCCACGATTCTTTCTTTGCATGCTTCCCCAATTATTATTATTATTTGCTCCTTTTAAATCACGACTTCGTCACCCTTATGCTATCGTTTTCATGCTTGGAATTATTTGTTCACTCTAGCTTCCTTCTTTGTTTAGCAATTTAATTTCTCGTGGTTAGTTCTTGTGTTTATTTGATTATGACTTTTAAGATACTGGACTTCTACAGATAAACTAGTTGGGTCTTTTTTATCACCTTTCTGTATTATTATTATTATTATTATTATTATTATTATTATTATTATTATTATTATTATTATTATTATTATTATTATTATTATTCTTTCCTTTTTCTTAGTTTTGTCTTTTTGTAGTCCTTTTGCTTCTCTTTAGTATGTTCGATTTAGAGTGCCTTTGCTTTTAGTGTTTACCTCTTATAGGTCTGTAGTTGTGCTACTTTCTCTCTTTCATGGTCTCCTTTTCTGTTCTCAAGATCGTCTTTACTTTGGGAAACCCAAGGGCTTTTTGGGAAGAACTTGTCGAAAAGTATGGGGGCTGTGAGTTAGGAGGGATGGCTTTGAATCTCATGGATGGGATATGATAAGCTTTTCGGTGTGTTCTGCATGCAAGAATAAAAAAGTGATGTCAAACTAAGAATAGGCTCTTGGAACATTGGGACCCTTACGGGGAAGTTTTTAGAGTTAGTAAAGATTTTAGACAAGTATAAGATACAATAGCCTGCATTCAGGAGACCAAGTGGTCAGGAGTTAAAGCAAAAGAGATAGGGGGATTCAAACTATGGTACTCGGGGGGTCCGTGGAGACAGAATGGGGTAGGTATCCTAGTGGTCAAGGAAATTATAGATCAAGTGGTAGAGATCACAAAGATAAATGATAGGATTATGGTGGCTAAGATTATTATTAGCAATGGTGTTCTCAATTTAGTGTGTCCATATACACCTTAAGCTGGTTTAGACAAACAACAAAAATGTCTATTATGGGTGGCATTGGATGGAGTCTAGCAAATCCCTAACACTGAGTAATTTATCTTAAGAGGTGATTTTAATGGGCATATGTTGGACCCCGATTCCGGAGCCCAACTCTGATACGGAAATCATAACTATCATCGTTCTATTCCCTCGCAATCTCCTCTTGCTGGATGCCAAA
>JANSVB020000454.1:1432553-1446593 GCA_025504935.2 Erythroxylum haughtii
CAATCCTAGGAAAATCATCTAGGTTGACTCACAATATGCTCCAATTTATGCTATTGCCTGGATTGTCCGACAATGTCTAAATGGCATCCAACTTTTTTTTGGTAATTCAGAAGATATATATAAAAAATAAGAAGTTATGTACAACTTGAGATTGTCAAACCTACAATCTCTTGTCCAAATACGAAAATAACTTACAAAGATCAACATGAGCCCTACTAAATTCCTGCAATCTATATAACACAAGAACAAGCCAGACCATCTCTTCAATCCCATAGCAGAACCAACATGCAGGAATTCAACACCATACCCAACCTCAGTAAGCAATTAAAACACTCCGCACCCCTATATGACCATTACCTTAGTCTATCTCCTATGTGCATCAGTTGACACCCACCATTAGAGTCGATAAAGGTCATCATGTAGCTTTGGTTCCCTTGGTTTTCGACTATATCTGCAATGCTCAGTGGACACCTTCTTGGTGCTATCAAGAGAAGATCCCTATATTAATAATAGCTCCTTAAGACTAGTTTCACATATGGCAATACACCAAAGCCTAACCTAATGATAAGCTTCATAAGAGACTAAAACCCCAAGGAGACAAATAGTCATATGGCATCTAACTTGACCATCTAAAATCATACAATTCACATATAATTCACATTACAAAGTTGGTCAATCAAATATTCATTTTTCCCATATATACGCATGTCATGTTCAATGACTATTCTGGGTATGTTTCCTCTATTCACATCTCTAGATCATTCATACTTTAAAACTTATATAATTCGTACTTTAAAACTCATATATGTCTAATTTGAACTTAGGTTTACACCTCAAAAATACAAATTTATTATAAGTTCATCACTAAATCATGCGCTAAGGTTCATAGCTCAATACACTTGATTATTATAACATCATCAATCAGTCATTACCAATCCTTTCATAATGAATTCATATGACAATGTAATTTGGTAGAGAGGAAGGGAAATGTGTAAGGAGCCTGTGGTTCAAATTTCAGGTTAATCAGAGGTCCGAAGAAGAAGTTACGGTCAAAAGAGTGAAGGGTATTCAACGTTATCAAACAACAGTATACCTTCATTGTCATGATCGTGAAACCCCTTAATGACCCCTTTCTATCATGATTGTTCTTGTGCATGATCGTGCACTACCTCTTATTCAAGCTTCATTCCAGGTTGTGCACGATCGTGTACTAACTCTTATTCAAGCTTCATTGCAGCTCTTCTCAAGAAAGACCTTCTAATCAATGTTTAATGGCCATTTTGACAAGGAAAAGGAAGGATTTAGGCAAAACATTCTCTAAAAGATTGTTCTTTTATGTTTTATGTTTCTAATGACACCAATTTCATGCAATTTGGTTCAGTATTCTGCAAGTTATACCTACAATACTATATACTGTTCCCAATCCTTGACATGATCCAAAAGCTCAACTTCAATCCAAAATTTAAAACTCTTAAAAATAGAATTAAAATTATATTCCTTCATAAAAGATATAGAAATATGTCTCTAATTTAATATGAACTTAAAATCATCGCATTTGGATGTCTACAGATCAAGTTATGGCCAAAATACCAATGCATATTCAGTGAAAATACTACAGCTAACATATTCCAGCAATTATTCTTCACCAATATCACATGCATTTCATCCAATTCAAACATTATTCTGATAACATTTGCCCTGACATAAAACTTGGATTTTTACTTACCTATTAAGCTTCCAATTCAGCTCAAAACTCCAAATTATACTAGTCCTCCCAAGAAAGCAAAAATCAACGCAAATTTATAATCATATTCAACTAGTTTTCTGGCAATTTGTTGAACGATATACTTACGGGTTTCATGCAACAAATTGGATAGGGTTCAAGCAAATTTCAAAGAAAAGCTAGATTAATTTTGGTGAAGGAAACAAGAAAAGAAGAAAAAACCCAATTGTAGAAACTTGCTACCTCACATGCTATGTGTCATTAACTTACAAAGACATATGTTGTAAAGCATGTATTACATTTGTCTCATCAAGATGCTGCCATATGTCATCAATTAATAAGTCCATATGTCTCATTATAAATAGTCCACATGTCTCACAATAATTGGTCCATTTGTCACATACTAATTGATCCAAATATTATTTAATTACTAGTCCATTTGTCACCCATTTTACTATGCCAAATGTCACTTAATTATAGTCTAAATCATCCAAATTTTCATGTATCAATTTATCCTACAACTTGGCATTTGTCCTAGTCTAAATGTACATTTTAATCCATCAATTTCCCAATCCATAAGATTAATTCCAATTTACTAATTGAAACACAATAAACCAAAATTCAAGACATATTAATTCATAATTCACATCACGATCACTTAACATTTTTTATGCCTCAGAATAAGTCAATTGAGTGCATATGCTATCTTTGTAATGTGTTCTAATATAAATTCGTGTATGAATGCTAATGTTATGCATGTATATGCAATACATAATCTAGGATTAAACCCTAAACATGTTCTGGAAAATATGAATAATAAAAATCAATAAATAAAAATATTATAAGAGTAAATCTATAACATCCCATTTTTCTCATATTAGGGTTAGAACCCTAGAATACTGAATATGAGAGACATTATTGAAAAATTAGAAAATGCATTTCATGCTCATACATAATATTAGCATACATACACGTGAATTGGATAGTTGCACACATTACAATGATTGTACATGTACTCATTTGACATTTATCAGGTATATTAATCTTAATTGATTTATGAATGTGATTACGATGTGAATAGTGAATATTTTGTTTTTGAAAATTGATTTGGTGAATATTATTATTGATTTAAAATTTTTGGTGAAAATTTGGAAATTTTTCTAAAATTATGAGTATTTTTAGACTAGAAAAAATGCCAAGTGGTAAGACAATTGGTTTATGGTAGTAGAAATAAGTGTCAAATGATAGCTGAAACAATTGGCAAATGGGATTAGGATTTGTTGAGAATGTGACATTGAAAATTGAGTGACAATTGGATTAAAAATTGGGTGACAAATGGACGAAAGATTAAATGGTATTGAGTACCATTATTAAAGGATTTTAATTGTACTCTTTAATTGATAAGTGTCATGATAGATGTCATGACACCCACCAAGCAATTGTTACCTTGCTTTTAACCCACCCATCGTTATTTACATTTTGAAAGACCATCTTGTTTTTGTCTTTCATGTTTTCCATATGCTCTCTTCTTCATCTCTTTCATTTTCTTCACTCACGACCATCTCACTCTCATCCTTATCACGTTGAGTTCTTGCTATCCTTCATCTTGTTTCTTCAAGATCTTTGTTATCTCTTCATCATGTTACTAAAAACCTAACCTACCCACCTTAATATTGATGATCGTGTGAGTCATTGAAAGCTAGGGTTCACGTGGTTTTGAAGAGTTTGGAGTTTTATCAAGTAAGTTATACTTTCATCTTCATGGGTAGTTGCAAACGAATCAAATATGATGAATGATTTGAGATTTGATGTCCATGATAGTTAGAAGTTAAATGATCATAAAATGGTGTTTTGTATATGTTTAAATGTGGGTAAAGAAATCAACACATTGATTTCTTGTTTTTGTGTTTATGATGATTAATATTTCATAAGTTTTTGTAGAGATGAGATTATTAAAATGGTGTAGGAAAAAGTGCAGAAAAATTTGATAGATAAATGGATGTTTCATATTCTATTTTTAATGTATATTAACGTGGATCTCTTTGGGTTTTTTGGAGATGAATTAAAATGAGTCTAGAGCTAAAGAAAGGAAATAATGTGGTGTCTTGAAATGGGAAGAATTAAGGTGATAGTTATAAATGAAATGAAAGTGAGATTAGAGTTGAGCATGTGCAGAAAGTTGGTGATGAAAGTACATATATATGTAGATGTTCTGCTTTTGGTGTTATGATCAAACATAGAATATGATTTGTTTGTGATTGAAATTGAGCTGAAATGGAAGTAGGATTGAAGAGGAAATAATAAGGACATAAGCTAGAAATGATAGACTAGGCAAAAGAGATGAACTAGGATGAAATTGATGATGAAGTGTGTTGGAATATGTTAGATGGAGTGTTTTCACTGAACAAACATTTGTATTTTGGCCATATTTTGATCTGTAGATATCACTGTATGAACTTGGTGTAGTTAGAAACTTAAGACATATAGGAACATTTTTTTAGAAGAATGTATTGCCTAAATACCTCATTTTCTTTGTAAAAAGGGATCATAAAGTAGTTGTACGACCGTGCACAAGCATGATCGTGACAGAGAGGGATAAGCAGGAAGTTGCATGATCGTGACAGAGAGGGATAAGCAGGAAGTTGCATGATCGTGTACAAGCACGATTGTGATAGAGAGGGATCATTAGGAAGTTATACGATCATGCATAAGCATGATCGTGCACTGCTATTTCCCCACCTTACTTTGATGTTTTTGGATTTAATTGACGTTTGAAATGAACCTAGATGGTATTAAAGTAAGCGGTTAAGTGATTGATAAGTTTAGGATGTTGATTGACATTAGAACTAAAGAATGGATCGACTTGATATGAATGTATCTTAGCTTGGAAGTTAAGAGTTGTTAATGTAAAAGTGTTCTTAGAGCTAATATGATTGCAAGGAGATGAGTAATGTGTATCAAGTAAGAATGAATGAGAGTTTGGATATTGTGTGATCATATAATGTTAGAATAACATTAGTGAATGATTGATTGATGATATTATAATAATCAAGTGTATTTGAGCTATGAACCTTAGTGCATGATTGAGTGATGAACTTAGAAAAAATTTGTTTCATTGAGGTGTAAACCTAAGTTCAAATTAGACATATATGAGTTTTGAAGTATGAATGATCATGGGATGTGAATTAAGGAAACATACCTGGAATGGTCAAATTGAGCACGCATTATACATAACACATATACATATATGTACAATTGAATGTTTATGTAGCACCCCCTTGCCATAGGGTATACACCGGGACGCCCGTAGGTCATTCCGATACATATCCTACGATAATGGTGCACTACGAACAAATACTACTGTACCTCGTATGGCATCAATAATTATACAGCATCAATATGAAAATCAGTAATTTTTAAAACCATAAAAATTTTCTCATTTCACATCATCAAAGCAGTAATTTACATAACTGTCAGTTTTTTTTTTCTGTCTGTACATTACTCCAAAGAAATCTACTACAAAAGCCTAACTAGATCATCCCCAAAAGATCCCAGCTGACCGACCTGTGAGCCATGACTTCTCTTGCCAACATGATCTACACGGCAGGAAAAGTCTCTCTGGAGCTAGGAGTATACTCTCTCGATCCTGAAAAAAAATAATTGCAATGTTGGGTGAGTTTGCGAACTCAGCGAGGAACCATCATCGATGGTTCTCCTAACTCATGCATAATTAAATAATACACAGATAATCACACAATATCATATCCAGAAATACCATATGAATTATCATTTCACAAATATAAGGCGTTTCGCCTTTCACTCAGTCTCATGTTCAATCAAATGTGTATGCAATGCATATGTGACACTTCCCTATTTTATTACGGTGTTGTGATCGAGCGCCTGAACTGTCCCAAAATGGGCGCATTAAACTGTCCCAAAAATGGGTGCATTAATCGGTGAGCCTGAGGCTCTGAAATACGGTGGGCTCGAAGCCCTGATACGTTGAGCTTTAAACTCTCGGTGGCTACTCCGGTCACAACTGTCATTATCTGATCATGTCTTTATGCCTGAAATGCATATGTCTAAATTCAACAGTAATTGGATCACAAAAATTATACCATATATCCCAATTAGGCAATACGTCAATTCCCATTTCACATTAGAAACAAGTAGTTACAAATTCACACACAAATAGCACTTTGATATCAAATTCCCAATACTTCGGAAACCTATGGTCCGGAACTAATCATAATCAAACACACATAAGCCCTCCATTAATCTCCGCATACATAATTTTAAACACATAAAGATTGAGGAACCAACTAGGTTACTCACCAATTAACTTCCGAGCTAATGCCGAGAACTCTCAGCAACATCGGTAGATTGACGCTCCAATTGTGCCTCTATAACAATCAGAATATAAAAACATTACCAAGTGCACAATTTACAATATTCAAAATGCACAAGCAGTAATTAGAAATGCGTACAATGCATATTCACGACATTCTCGACACTATTCCCAAATCTTTCCATCACAACCCTTGTTCTCAAAATATCATTACTCATACACACCAAGATCATTTAATTAAGAACTCCAAAAGTTACATTCCAACATATGGGGACTATCTTTATAAGGAAATCATATTCACTACTCAATTTCCATCCAAATTCGAGAACTTTCGAGATTGATTCAAAACATCCATTCTTATAAATTTGTAGTTCTTTGTCTCTAATTTGCAATAAATCCAAAAACCAACTCATTTGGACTTACACATCAAAACTTATAATTAAAGAACCAAAACACTCCCGTGAAGAAGAAGTCCTCGCCGCGGCGGAAGGTTGCTCGCCGCGGCGAGAGCACTCGTATGCGGCGCGGCGTGTGCGCTTGTGCGCAACCCGGCGTGCATGCTTGCACACACCGCGACGTGCATCCTCGCACTCGCTGCGGCGTGGAGAAATTTGCGAGCCGCGACGTGCGATCCCAGAAACTCTCGAAACCCAGGTTTTTCTCATCTATCAAATTCTAATCCATCTATCATCCTTTAAAACACTCCAAAACAACTTCATACACTCAAAACAACTCACCCCTAAACTTCAATTCACCAAATATCAATTATCCTTCATCCCATATATATATATAAAAATAAGCCATAAACATAAATTCACATCATCCAAAACATATACCTATCCCAAGCATCATGAAACTCTAATTAATCAACAAATCAAACTACCAATAACATATAAAGAAAGAACATACTTGTTTAGTCTTCAAACTACTCAAAATACTCCAATCCTCTAACTATCACAACACCTACGTTCATCACCCAATCTCACACCAATCATCATCTTCACCAACACAAGACTTAGGGATAGTTTATAGGTGAAGAAAGAAGCAAACAAGCAAGAAGAAACAAGAGAAAAGTAGCAAGGAAGAAGAACCACGAAGAAGAGAAGAGAAGAAGCTATAAAAGAGAACAATTTTCATTCAAAAGGGAAGGAGCATCGTGGGAAGCAAATCCAATAGGGAAATGGGTTTTAAAACAAACCAATTAAAAGCTTAAGACATGTTTGGCAAGTGACTTAGGTCACTTGCCACTTGTCCACTCTTTAGGGCCTAAATCCAATTTCTTATTCTAATCTTCTCCCAAATTCCAATGGCTCTTGGTCATAAATCCTAAATGCATACATCTAATTTTTCAGTGCCATTGGCCAATCATTTTCGAAACTGGAAATCTAATTAATCTGCCAATTGGTCATTTTTTCGGTCTGGACATTTTACTCCAAAAATTCCAGAAAAATTTCCTAAAATCCCCATAAATATAAAACACAAGATCATTTACTCCAATTCAATATTTCAAACCCCTATTTCTCATATTTCACTCCAATTTAACTTTCAAACACAATTAACACAATGTTCACAGAAATTTCATTTATACACTAATATGCCGGGAAATATCATGAATGCATGTACACTCATATGCATGTGCAACAATTACCAATTATCTAGATATATAGAGGCTAAAATGCGTGAGCATGCCAAAATATGCATTCTCATTCCTAACCCATCGCAAATTACCAAATTACCCTTCCCATCAGTGACGGGATGTTACAATTCTCCCCTCCTAATAAAAATTTCGTCCCCGAAATTTCTTACCTGACTGGACGAACAGGTGAGGATACTGTCCCCTCATATGCTCCTCAGTCTCCCAAGTTGCTTCCTCAGTTGAGTGGTTTCTCCATAGGAGTTTCACCAATGGAATAACCGTGTTTCTCAACTGTTTAACCCGTGATCCCACAATCTGAATCGGCTCCTCTACATAGCTCAGATTACTAGCCACCTCAATCTCCTGAGCCGGTATCACATGGGTCGGGTCTGATCGATATCGTCTGAGCATACTCACATGGAAGACATCATGCAACTGAGACATCTCACTAGGTAAAGCCAACCTATAGGCCAAAGGTCCTATCCTCTCAAGGATCTCATAAAGACCAATGTACCTAGGGCTCAACTTGCCCTTCTTACCAAATCTCAGCACTCCTCTCCATGGTGACACTCGGAGGGAAACTCTATCTCCCACATCATATACCATCTCTCTCCGATGCTGGTCCACATAACTCTTCTGTCTATCCTGAGCCGCCTTAATGCGACTCCTAATCAATTTTACCTTATCCACTGCTAGATCGATCTGAATCGAGCATCCCTTGCAGACCTCACCCAAAGCAGTAGTATTACCTAGAGGTGTACTCACCTCTAGCCCATACTGCAACATCTCTCTATCCCCATGCAATCTACATGCCAAATGCGGTGCAATGAAAGAATGCGTGGAACCTGGATCTATCAATGCAAAAGCCTCAAAACCAGAGATCAGAAGCACACCTGCAATTACATCTGGAGAATCCTAGGCCTCCTGTCTAGTCATGGCGTAGACCCTGGCCTGGGACTGTGGTCGGCTGCCCCGTCCCACAAAGAAATCTCCCGCTCTACCTCGGGCTCTACCTCGGCCCCTCAGTCCAGGTCCACCACCGCGGCTCTGCTGCACTGTCGTATTACTGCCAGATCTCCCACTCATAGCAGACTGAGCTCCTACAATCGCAGGGCAATCCCTAAGCTGATGATCCATGGAGCCGCATTTCAAGCAGGCTCCAGTCATCCGCCAACACTCCCCACTGTGTCTCTTCTCACAAAACTCACAGACAGGCGGAATCTACCCTGAACCTCTGCCACTGCCACTACCAGTTTGAACAAACCTCCCTCTCTGACCAGATCCAGACTACCTAGATCCCCCTGATGACCTGAAGGTCCTGCTCTGGCACCTGCTAAAACTCCTGCCAGAGCTGCCCTAGCTATCACTCAATCTCTTACCTCTGGACCCCTGACTAGCCTCAGCCTGACCTTGTCTCAGAAGCTGCTCTACTCGCACTGCAGCAGCCCTCAACTCAACAAATGTGCCCATATCAGATCGGGCTAACCTGGTACGGATCTCCAGATTGAGCCCACCCTCAAATCTCCTGCACCTATCAGCCTCAGTCGAAATCAGAATAGTAGCATACCCCATGAGCTCGTTGAACTTAACCTCATACTCTGCTACTGACATCACACCCTGTCTCAACTCTAGAAACTCCTGCATCTTCATCTCAAGGTATACCTTAGGCATATAGTTGTCTCTAAATGCCCCCTCTTGAAAAAAGAAAATAATTATATATTAAGTTTAAAATATGATATGTTTATGTATGAAAAGCTCCTAAAATATTAAAATAATTACGTAGGAAATACAAAAAAATCACAAGCAAGTTTGTATACTTGTTATTCCTTGATCTTCCTTAGTCTTATTCTTCTTTTTGAAATGTATTTGATCTCCGTAAATTGTTTCTTGACTTCAATTCATGTTGCTTTATTTTAAGACAATAAAGAATAAATTATTAGTACTAACTATACTTTGTCATCATCAAAATATGGATTGTAACCTCTTTTGATTCAACACAAGTATTTCCCTAACTCTCACTAAAAGTCTTCTAGCTTAAGCATGAATGAGTAAGAAATCAAGCACATTTACTTAAAAGTAAATTAAAGCATGTAAAATATGCAGTGAAGAGGAAGCTCATGAATTAACTAATAACTCTTTAAGAATATTATAGCCCCATATACTAGAAAAGGAGAAAAGGCAAAGTGCAACACCAATATACCTAGAGATTGAGCTTCCATTTTTGGAGTTAGTATAGAATTAGGTTATTTTAAAGAAAGAATAGAGGACTTATAAATAGTTGACCATTATATAACATTAACAAAAAAAAGAAAACATTTGCTTGAAAATGGGCATATAGGAAATAACATAAACATACTAGATAAATGAAGAAGAATAACTTACCAAGCTAAAATAACTTAAAAATAACTCAAAAAAGGGAATAGCTAGTCTTCTCTCTACTCCTTAAAAAGCTCTGTTGTATCTCTACTCCTTGATTATGGTTCCTTTATTTTATCTGCCTTTATTCAGTAATCTACCTTTAACTCTTCTTTCTCTCCTATTTGTTTCCTTACTATTGTTGGAAAATACATCCCCACCCCTTTTCCCTCCATTAATCCCCTTCGACCATATTCTAGCTCTAATCCTTCACCATTAAACTCTAACCTTGATTTTTCTTCCTTATCCTTGTTGCCAAAACCATCTTTGAGCCTCCTCCCTTTCTCTGAACCTCTACATGCAACTAATGTTGATGCAATTACCATAGGAAAAGAAAAGGTTAATATCCCAAAAAATTATATGGAGTAAAGTAGTAAGGGACTTAGAAAGTATATGCACTCTAAGGCATATCAAACTTGGTCCTCCCATCAAAGTATTGAAGCAAGAGTTCTTCTCTAGTAAGTTACTTCTTGAAAAAAAGGCTTTCATTTCCTACAATGCAACCATCAGCACTAACAAACTATAAAAGGTTTGACATTTAAAAAGTCTTAATTAACAAAGATGAGTTGTTTATATTTATATTAGCTTCAATGGATAATGTACATAAAATATAGGAATTAGGCCTATAGCATATATATGGATGACCATTTTGTGTAACAAAATGGTATCCAGGCATAACTTTAGACAAGAAATGCATTCTAACTATACCTATTTGCGCCAATATATATGGAGTGCTATCATAATATTAGTTAGAGGAAGAGATAAGTTATTTGGCAAGTGCCTTTTAGTAAAATTATTAGCCTAGATGAGAATACAACAAACCTTCAAAAGATTGGACATGTCGTAATACATATGGAGGTTGATGTTAACTATGAGCTTCTGGACTTTATTAAAATCATTAGACTATATCAGGAAAACCAATTATTTGAGGACTCCTCAAAATCACTTACCTCTAGAGGCCAAAGAAGAAAGAAACCATGTAAGTCTAGAAAGCTAAACAAAAGGAGGTAGCAATTAAAAACAATGAACCATCTACTCCCATTGCCCCTCATTTAGAACTTCTAAAGGTGTTGTAGATAAAAGCACAAAGAAGAACACACAAACATTAAACCTTCCACTCCCACTACTCCCTCATCTGGAACACCTAAAGTTGTTATGAATAGAAACACTATAAAGAGAGGTACTATCACTATTATCTAACATGGAACACCTGAAGGTGTTAAAAATATCACTATCATCTCATATAGAACACCTAAAGGTGTAAAAAAAAGCCCTATTAAAGATAATATCGATTTTGAGGCTCCAACATAAACAATGAAGGCATCTAACACGGTAACCAATTCCCCTACCGAAGCGGCAGGGGACTCTCATTTTGTAACCTTTCCACCTAACCTAATCCTAATAATGAGCTTGGACTAGATGGGACTTGCACTTAGGAATTTACTAAACCTAGCATTAGTAAGGGTAGATCAGGCAAAAAGACCAAGAAGTAAAAAAAATTAACCTCTCTTTTGTATGAAGTTTCTTACCTAGAATATCATAGGCCTAAACTACACCATAAAATAAACTTCCTTTAAAAATTTTATTTCTATGAATAAATCACATTTTGTGGGACTTGTTGAAATAAAAATCAAGATGAAATCTTTTTTAAAAGGACCCTAGTTTTTAGGTAGGGAATAGATCATAATAAAAAACCATGAGAAACAATTCTATGGGAGTATTATTGTTTCATTATATCCTAATATATTTTCTCTCAAAAGCTGAAAGTGTTCGTAACAATAAATTCAATGTGAATTATTGGCAAAGCAGACTCAACTTCCTTTCATTTTATTGTTATCTATGCTTCTAATATCGAATTACAATGAGGTAACTTTAAGAGGATCTAAAACACCTAGCAAATAACCAAGTATATACTTGGATTGTTGCTAATGATTTTAATTTTATCCTTTATGCTAACAAAGCCCAAGGTGCCAGGAGAAACTTCCATCTTAACCTTCAAGAACTGGCTTAATGCACTAAGAAATTAGAGCTAATAAACTTGAATTATTTAAGTAGAGTTTACACGTGGTCAAATAGACAAACTTGTGATTGGTTCTTACAGAAAAAATTAGACAGATACTTAGTGAACTTAGAATGGTTATCTCAAATCCCCCTTAGATATGCACATTTTAGGAATGAATTATGTTAGTCCTTAATGGAACCTATAAGGGGGTGAATTGGATGTTCACAAAATTTAGTAATTTTTTAAACCAATGTACTCAATTAAACAACAATCAATTTAAATAAGTATAAGAAAAGGGAGGATAGAATGCAAACCAATTTATAGTGATTCAGGAACAACCCTTGCCTATGTCCACTCCCAAGACTCATCTTAGAATTCCACTATAATTCTTCTTTTAAGGAGAAGAATAATTTTGCTATAATCTTTCTTGGTAACAAGGAGCCACCCTTCTTATAACCTTCTTCTAAGGTAAAGAGGAACCTTTATGCCACTTAGAACACATCTAAGTATAATATTTAACTCCTTAGCAAAGTATTATAACTAAAAAATATTTCAGTTATTGATTTGATAACTCCAAAATGACTTACTCATATAAATATGACATAATGATAATCAAATGATTGAAAAACTGTTGAAAATGTGTGTATACAATACCCAAAACCTTTTTTATGCTAAAATCATTAAGAAAACATATTATTTAATAGTGTTTCAAAATAGTTGATTGATATATTGGTCGAGCGGTATTTCGATGTATTGATTGACCAATATGTATTCATTTAGAACATTAGATTAATTAGTAATTAGACATTGATCAATTAGAAAATGATATTGGTGGACCAATATAATAGATTGGTCGATCAATAAATCCACCAACGTTATAGCAAACTCTCAATACTTCAAATTTAACAATTTTAACCTATATTGATCAATCACTAACCTATATAGGTCGATTACTAACCTATATAAGTCGACCAATCACCCTAAAAACATGATTTTAAGAACTTTAAATACTCAATACCAATTTGTTTAATACAATTATTATTTAAAAACTTCCTAAAATGTTCCCTAAATAATATTTGAAAGATCAAAATATTTTTTATTAAAATTAAAAGCTTCAATGCCTCTTGATGAATATATGACTCATGCAATGAAATGAGATAAAATGATTATACATAATGAGCCTTTTGGTTCATCAAATTAACAAAGTGAACTTACCATGTTATATGAATAGTGATGATGTATAAATGCATTAATTGAAATTCTATATGTGTATAGATAATTCTATATATATATATAGGCCCTAATGATTGGAAGATGTTCAAATTGAACCTTAACATTTGGAAAATGTTCAAATTGAACCCTGATCACTAATGTTATTAAACTACCGTCAGTTATCTGCTAACGTGGTGAAACTTTTGCTAATGTGGATTTTTTAATAAATTTTTTTATATAGAACCTACTATAATGTTTTCAAAAGAGGTATGTCCCATATTAGTTAATAATGCTAGCTTTCTCTTCTTCCTTTTAAGACTATCTTTGTTTAACATTAAACATGTGATTTAAATATTATTGTTGTTTTGATTATGAATTATTGCTTGTTTTAGATGTATGTTGAAGAAGTAATGGAATTGGTTGAGCATAAGCTGTTGAGCAACTCTTTCATAAGAATCCCAGGAGTTGATGGTCATTCAATAAAGTAAAGAAAGAGGCTAACAATAGTAATAGAATTGGTGGCTAATTCATCCATCATCTTCATTGATGAATCTACATCAAGCCTTGATGCTAAAGCATTTGCAGTTGTTATGTGCATTATAAGAAATACAACGGATACAGGAAGAAATGTTGTCTACACATTACACCAAATTTAGATACTGACATAATTGCACATGATAGGAATCTCAGTAGTATGATCGCAT
>JANSVB020000454.1:1591475-1602281 GCA_025504935.2 Erythroxylum haughtii
GTCAAGAACCAAAATCTTGGATCGCTCGGCCTCGACATCGCTTGGACAGGTTACCAAGACAGGATCTTAGAACCAGGCAATGCCAATAACCAAAATCTTGGATCGTTCGGCCTCACCATCGCTCAGCCAGGTTACCAAGACAGGATTTTGGAACCAGGCGATGCCAAGAACCAAAATCTTGGATCGCTCGGCCAGGTTGCCCAGACAGGATCTTGGAACTAGGCGATGCTAAGAACCAAAATCTTGGATCGCTCGGCCTCACCATCGCTTGGCCTCACCATCGCTCAGCCAGGTTGCCAAGACGGGATCTTGGAACCAGGCAATGCCAAGAGCCAAAATATTAGATCGCTCGGCCTCACCATCCCTCAGCCGAGTTTTCTTGTCTCGGTCGACCATGACTCTCTCAAACCCTACAACCGATCAACGCACATCGAGTGCACTCACTACCTACTATTTGAAAAGATCGTCCAATCTTAACACAACAGATAAAGAAGGTAATGAAAAATGAAAAATTTATTTCCATTGAATTTATGTTCTAGCCACAAGCCCGACCAGATGAGCCTTAAAAAGGGGAAAATTATTTTGATCCTTCGGCGAGAGAGGAAGGGCCAGCAGCCGAATCGACAGGAGAAGACAACGGAAAGACATCCTTTTCTTCTTCTGAGCTCAGGTCCAGCGTCTCATCCGGCAAGACCTCTCTTTCCTTCTCAACTATCCCTTTTATTTCCTCAAGTGAAAGACCGAGCTCATAAGGAATCATCGGCTCGGCATAATCCTCGAAGGAAGGAATACCCGACTCGTCAGGACGGCAAACGTTGTGGTAGCTCTTCAAGATGGAAAGAGCGAAGTCGCAAGCAAATTCCAGACACTCTTCGTGTAAATATCGCTCTCTCCATCGCTTGATTGCTTCAATCCTTTGCTTCTTGACGGAGGCTTGCAGCTCCAGCATTTTCTTCTCAACCTTCGTTCTTTCTGTCACCGCCTCATGACACTCTCGGAAGGCTTTCGAACGAAGCTCCTCCTCCAATTTTGCCCTTGAGGTGGCATCGAACACTCTCTTCCTTAGGTTGTCAACACGGAGCTGCAATACCCGGCATTCACTTTCCAGCTCACACCTGGAAGCAATCACTCTACTCCTTTCCTCCTCCCCCGAAGCAAGTTGAGCTTTCAAAACACCCTTCTCTTCCTCCAAAATGCTCTTCTCCTCCTCCAATGAAGAGAGTTGAGCTTGTAAGACGTCCTTCTCCTCCTTCGCCTCTGAAAGTTCAGCTCTCAAAGTATTAACCTGCTCAAGAAGACCATGAACCTCCCGGTCCATTGTTAGGTTTACTTCATCGAGATGATCGAGGCGCTGATGCATCGCAGAGGCGAACGCCAGATCCGTGGCACAACCACGGACGAGACTAGCCATCAGTTGCTTATTGTTCAGTGTGTCCAAAAATTCCTCATCCTGAGGAGGAACAGCTTTCTGGGCAACATGCAGAGCGACTTGGACGTCCCTAAGCGACGCAGTCTTATCAAGACTGATCGTGGATACCCACTTTCCACCGCGGGAGACCCGCTCTTTCTCCTTGCCCTTATCTGATCGAGGCGCTTGCTTTTCCCCCATTCCTCTGTCGGGCTGACATGACGATCGGTCAGCACTCCGAGCGGTCCTTTTTATCTTGAGCGACGGCTCAATTTCTTCCTCCGAATCCGATCGACTCGCGCTCATCGGTTGGACCGGTAATGACGCTGACAAGCCAGGTCGGTCCTCAGTGGACAGAAGGGCCAGAATTGCTGCAGGCTGATCCGACATCGCCGGTTTCCTCGTATAAACCAACCGCCTCCTTAGAAACAAATGTGTTAGTGTTTGTATTTCTTTATAAGAATAATTTTATATATGCAATGTTAGACATGACTTAAGATAAGATCCTCTCCGAAACTGTTTTACAACGAATATACCTTCAATAAAGGGAAATAGAAATACTAATTAAGAAATCTTCTTATTACTTTTTTCATTTATTATCAAGTTTAAATTAATGTTAACAGTCGATATAAAGAGAAAAAAATATTAAAACACACCTTCAATAGGGAAGGAGAATCGAAATCATTCCAATGAAGTGAATTACATCATTAGGTTGAGATCTTCATCATAAACTCCTTTTTTATGAATTATTATTTATATATAAATATTAGTTTGATCTTTTATGGATTAATTTAATTATTTTTATAGAAGAGTTCTGCATTTTTGAAATATAATTTTCCATGTTAATGTTGGTTAATAAAGTGAAAGCTTTTATAAAATCTAAATTTGCATGTAGAAGTTTGAAAGAACCTATTTGTAAATTGACTTAGGCACTAATATTGAAGAATGAATGAGACATTAGAAATAGATTTATATAATGCTTATAGTACTATGATAAAGCCTTTTAATAAAGTTCTTAGTGCATTATTAGATGTTAATCAAAAAACATACCTGTTAATCACTCTAGGTATAGGTAATTGTGCATTGAAAGGTGATAAATTATTACATTAGGAGATTTCACCAATTTAAGTCAAACAATCTCTAAATAGTTGAACAATGAGTACTCGATGAAGATATAGGGAATTCCTATCTAGATGTTTATATTATTTGATTTCTTTACGTTGATTACTTATTGGTTTGTTCCTAGTTATATTATTTAGTAGAATTTTTTTAAGGATTTTAGAGACTATGTAGGTCATATGGGGATCACTAATTTAAAGTATGATGGTTATACATTTACATGGAGTTGTAATTGGTTTATTAGGAAAAAAGTTGGATAAGGCCTTGGTTAACTTTATTGGTTAACATAATTTCCTGAAGGTAAGGAAAGCTTTATAAATCCCTTATTCTTATAACATACCCCAATAAAAATTGGTGATATATTCCATTTATATTTAATAATTTTTTTGTATTAAAAGGAAAGTAAATCAAACAACTTACATAATAAGGCGTGGGTGGCTAGACCCCGCTCTATTCTCTAGAAGGATTGAAAGGCACCTTGGGGCCGCATGTACAAAGGTGGTAGCATGCAAATCAAAATTGACAGCAAAAGTGGCTAACCAATCGCACACCGATTGCCTTCCCTGTACGTGTGACAAGGGAGAACCGTTCAATTACGACTAAGAAGTTCAATAATGCCGAATATGAGGGGATTAGTAGCAGTGAAGCGGGCATCTGAGTCAGAAATAGATTACAGTGCCACTTGGGAGTCCAACTCTAAGATCACCCGACGATATCCGAGATCCTAAGCCAGCGTCAAACAGGAGAACATACCCCAAAGTTCTGCGGTGAAAGAAGAGCACCAGCCTAGGTTTTGTACAAAGTCTCCAAGCCAGGAGTTGTTGCTGTCACGGATAAGTCCGCCTGCGGTGGCCAAGGAAGGGTCTGTCCGACTTGTCTCGTTCGTGTTAAGTTTCACCCAGCCTGGTCCTGGGGTATTCCATCCAATGAGTTGCGTGTGTCGCGGTTGGTGACCAGCCACAGCTCTCCCGTACCAGCTCGAAGTAGTGTATATCTGATGCATATAGTCGAGAATACCGTGAACCGAAGTGGTAGGCCAGGAGAACTAAGGGCCAAAAATTGACTGATTTTGCCACGACTACAAGAACCAACAAGCCGTCCCAAAAATGAGAGATCAGTCGAATCCACAAATCTACCGATGTCGCTGAAGATTTGTGGGAAGCCATTCGTCGACCCTAAATGTGAAAAAGTCAGAGGATAGGGCTTGTGGAGGGAAGGCAAGCCATAAGCGTCTAGCTCTGGGGCAATCGCGTGTCACATGGAGAGAAGATTCATCGGCCTGGTAGTGATGACACTCAGCAGACGTAAGAAGCCGCCGACACATCCGTTGTTGATTGGTCAGTAGCTTGTCTTGAGCTAGGAGCCAAAGGAAGGATCGAATATGTTGCGGACCGGCCCAGCGCCAGATAAGCTGCCAAAATCTGTTGGTGTCGTGGGAAGCATAGTCCATAATCATCGAGTACATGATGATGGATTTTAAGAAGTTGTCATCAGAGGATTGGAGACCCCAATATATGGGTACAAAAGCTGAAATCTATTAAAGGGGAATTAAAAAAACTCAATAAAAGGTTATTAACACTAAAATTTATTAAAAATGCAAAAGAGAAGCTGGCTTCCTCTTAATTTCTTTTGATAATAAATCCTGATGACTCTTTTATTGAATAAGGAAAAATAAGCTTTGAAGTAATATTTGCAAGCTATCAATGACCATTTATCCTTGATTCAACAAAGATCAAGAGTAAATTGGATTTAAGGATGGGACAAATGTACCAAATTCTTTTTCAACTTCTTGATAGCAAGGAAAAATATAAACAAAATGTACTCTATCTCAACTCAAGATGGAAGGATGATCAGTGACCAGAATGAGACCCTTAAGGAAGCTGTAAACATCTATAAACTCCTTATTAGCTCCAATTATAAAGCAAACTCTTTTGTTGATGACTTTAGGTCCTTCATTATAAAAAAGAATTTCTAATGGGGAAGATGAGAGGCTTATCAAACCAATTGAGGAAAATGAAATAGAGACTGCTATTTTCTAATTAAATGGTATATGAAGGCTCCTAAACTTGATGGATTGGATGACTATTTCTACTACAAGGCTTGGTCTAAGATTGGTCCAATGGTGAAAAAAGCAGTCTAAGAATCTAGGGGAGTATTGCTCAAAGTGATAAATAAAACCTATCTCTTCCTTGTCCCTAAATCTTCTAGTCACTTCAATTTTGGTGAATTTAGACTAATAGCTTGATTTAATTTTATACACAAGTTCATTGCCAAGATCCTAGCTAATAGATTGAAGCTTACTCTCAACTCCATTATAAGTGATAACCAGGGAGCTTTCATGGAGGTTAGGCAAATTGGAGATAATATTATGATTATGCAAGAACTTTTAAAGGGTTATACTAGAAGAAACTCCTCAAGAAATTGCTTCATTAAGGTTGACTTCAATAAAGCTTTTGATTGCGTTTGTTGGAAGTTCCTAATTTATTTATTATAAGTGTTTAGATTTCCTAATGTTTTTTAAAGTTGGATCAAAGATTTTATATCTTCAATCTTATTTAGTGTTCTCATCAATATAGTTCCTTATGAAGTGTTTAAAAGGGGCAAGGGTATTTTCACCAAAGTCAAATGACATTTGAAAAATTGTTTTCAATAACTAATTATAAATCAATCACTAATTAGCAAGAAAAAATATGATTGGACTCAAAAGAGTAGACATTACATCCATACATTATCCAACTAGAACATTAAATGACAAAAGGATTAAATTATACATCATAACCATACATGGACAGGTTAAGTCAAACCACTTTGACATTCTTGATATTTGGGTAGTCATGACATGTTGTTAGATGTCAATCTTGACCTATGATTATAAGTCATTTAATTGGATAATTAAAGATAAATTAAAAGGAGTTCAATTTATCTAATTTTAATTGTGAATTAGAATTTTAATTTATAATCATTACCAATATATAAAGAACCTAATGGGTCACACATCAAAGAGCATTTTGTGAAAGAAAAAATCAATTTAATCGAGTTGGACTTAATTATAAAGTTTGAGAAACTTTATGGATCAAATATGAGATATTTGATTTATTAAAATTAAATTAATTATTATTTCAATTTGATTTTAATTATAATTAAAGAATTTAATTTTAATAAAAATTTAAAAATCCTAATGATTTTCTATTAATAGGAAGAATATTAAGAAGCTAGCACTTCTATTCTTCCTCTAAAAAAAGTCTTGAGATATTGCTTTGTGGATACCATCAAAGGCTAGACATTCGAGCAACTCGTGGTTGACAAATCGAAAAGAGTTCTCAAAGGATTTCAACAAGAACACCAATAAGGTACGATTTCTTATGATTCATATTCGTGTCTTATTCAAGTTAACTAATTATCGGGATTCACTCAAAATTTGAAAATTTTTTGTTTCCTGCTGCGCCTATGATTAGATCACGGTTGGATTCTAACAATTGGTACTTGCATCTTCCTAAACTTCTCTATTTTTAATGTGTCTCCGCTCTTTAAAGAAAAATTGCTTATTTTTTATATGCCAAGGCTTCACTTAAAAAATATTTGTTGAACTACTTACGATATGAATTTAAATAAGAACATGTCTTATTCATTGATGAGTTCCACTTCTAAACCATCATTCTTTTAATGATGCTGAACCTATAAGTTCATGATTGGAAAATCTAGTTTTTTTGTCTATAAAAATCCCAACCATAGTGGGAGACCATTTGGAGGCTCTTACCTTAAGAATATCCATTAGAGAGGTCACTTTATTGTTACCAATTATGAAGAGGGAGGTAAAAAATTTAGTTTGTCAAATGGAAACAAATCTCTTACTACTTAATTCCAAAAAGTCTTCATAGTAAAATCTTTATTACGAATCACAGTGAAGGTTAAATTGGTATGTTGGGAGAAAGATGTTTGTCCTGGTTATAATTGGAGATGAATGGAATGACTTTAGGTTTAAAAGAGAAGCGAAATTTGATGAGGATATCAACTCTCCCTTGTTATATCTAAGGAAATGACCCTTTCTGAAAAGTCATTCCTTAAATAATAATAAAATAGTTTTTGTAAATGATTGCAAAAAAAAATACTATAAAAGAAAAATAAGGCTAAGGCAGAAGTAAGGAAATAAGGGACAAACGGAACAAAATGCAAGAAAAAAGAGCAAGAAGTGAGGATAACAATGAGAAAATGAAAACTCTAAAGAGAAAAAAATCTATTAAAAATTAAGAGGTCAACGATCATATGATGTGAAAGTGAAGAGAAGATATTTCTTCTCTCTCATCCTCATTTTTTTGTCACGTAAAATCAAAATATATTAACATATTTAATAGAAGAGTATGTTGAATAATATGTAAAGAAACGAATACCTTTTCGTACTAGCCGATACCTTTGATATCGCTCAATAATACCAGTTAGTACTGCTATTTTTCATTAAGTACTAACTAGTATCTAAAATACTGGTCATACTGGCCAGTCCCATAAATTTGGGAAATGCCAGGGGACCTAAATGTAATTTTTGGAAATTTAGACCTAAAATGACCCCCTAGTCTCTACTGCATCTCCTAAGTCCTGAACCTTCCTTCTTATTTCTTCTCTCTCTCTCACCAACTATCTCTTTCACCCACATTGTTGTTCTCTCTCTCTCATTCTTCTCTTCATCTCCGACAATCCTGGTCCCTCTCTGGTAGTGTTGCTCCTTCCTTCATCCTCCCCAATCCACACTAGCATTAGAGGACAGAGATCCTCACCTCCTCTACGCGAAGTGCCCCGATAATGCCACCATCTTCAACCCTCCTCCACAAGGACCACCACACCACGTCATCGCCACCACTGAATGCCTGAAGGAGGAGAGAAGGTTGTTGCTCACCTAGATCTACACTCAAAGATGTGACCAGTCAACCAACCCAAAGACCAAACCTAAAACTTGAAGCTTGTGACTTGGTTTTTGGGTGTATTTTTTGAGTTTTCAAATTTTTCCTATTTAATTTCATTTTTTATTTTGAATCAGTTAGAACTTGGATGTTGAAAATTGAAATTTAATTTTATGATTCGATTGGATCTTAGATTTGTGAATTAGTTGGAACTTGGTTATGTGAATTGCAATTTGCACATATCTGGGTTGGATATTGGAGTTGAAATATTGAATGATTCACGATTTTGTCATTTGTGATTTGAATATTGGAGTTGAATTGAATGAGTCACAGTGTTGTCTAGGTTTTGTGATTTGCGTGGGATGGATTGGATATTGGAGTTGAATTATTGTTTGGTTGATTTCTAGTTTGGTTGTGAAGATTGGTTTAAGTTTATCCAATTAAAAGAAATTTATGATAAGTTTTTGGATTAATGAAATGCATGGCTAGATGTGAATATGTGATGATGTTGATGGATTGAATTGATTCAATTGAAAGTTTGTAAGTTAAAAGTTGAAACAACTTAAATTAAAAATTTAAACCGAGAATATTAAAGTTGTAAGCTTGCAAAGACTTAAATCATTAATTAACACATTCTTAAAATTTGTGAGATGGTATTTCATTTTTAGTATTTGGGTATTGATTTTAGGTAAATAATTAGTTGAGTATAAATTTATGCAATTGTAAATTAATAATAATTCGGTTGTAGATAATGATAGTATTTGGGTATTAGTTTTGGGAAAATAATTAATTGAATATAAAATATGTTAAATTATTTGGTAATATATATGTATGGGTTATCATAAATATTTATAATAGATAATGTGTGAAAATAGTGATGTAATAAATGTACCTAAAAAGAACCTTTTTTCAAATTGTGAACATGTTGTAGGTTCCAATCATTTATACTTAGACTTATTAATGTCAATTAAAAATCTTAAAAACAACTTATATATTTTGGTGTATATAATATTACGGTTTGTTAGAAATGAAAAGAAGATTCAAAGCTTTAAATAGGAAAAAAAAAACATTTCCAAAGAAGTTATATCCTTCAACTTGATCCTCATATTATGAATATATCCTTAATGTGATTATCATGTTATAAATAGATGTGTATGAACAATTGTATATGATAGGTCATTCATTATTTGGCAATTATGTAAATCATATCATACCCTTCAACCTGATCCTTATGTTTGAAACTTTGAATTTAAATTGTTGGAAATTGTTGGAAATGGAAATTGTTTGTGTATGTTTTTATGATTGTTGGAAATGGAAATTGTTTTATGAATATTTTGTGATTATTGGAAATAGAAATAGTTTATGTATATTTTTTGATTGTTAGAAATGAAAATTATTTTATGAATGTTTTGTGATTATTGGAAATGAAAATTGTTTTATGAATGTTTTGTTATTATTGGAAATGGAAATTGTTTATGGATGTTATGTGATTATTGGAAGTGAAAATTATTTATGTATGTTTTGTGTAATTATGTATGTTGAATAATTGAATTATGTTTCATGAAATTGAATTATATATAATGTAATCATATAAAATGAGTTATATCATATAACATGGATATGCATATTGTGTAATGAAATTATGTGTTATCTATTTTGATATATGCATTCATTTATTTTAATAGATAAATGGAAAGAAGTTCAAGTACTCCTGATCAACCCACTTCAGGAAGATACAATGATCCAGTTTGAGCTCATACTACATTGGTGAGGAAGAGAAGAAGGCAGGTGGCTAGTTTATTTGCCCCACGAATAACTCCTAAAGCCCAACTTTCAATTCGTAGTACGATACAATCATGAGATGTGGCTTACAATATCGATATGACAGTAGCTAGATGGTGGTATGATACATGTTCTTCATTTAATGCTTCTCAGTCTTATTATTATCAACCTATGATGGATACAATAGCCTCTTATGGTCCGGGATACAAAGGTCCTTTAATTGATGACTTAAGAGGTAAACTTTTGAGTTATTCTATTTCTGAAATTAGAAGCTATTTGGTAGAAAGAAGAGTGAATTGGGGTACTTATGGATGTTCAATCATGTGTGATGGTTGGACAAATAGAAGACAAGAGCCTATTATTAATTCTTTGATTATTCTATAAATGGCTCTATGTTTTTGAAATTTGTTAAAGCATATGACCTTATTAGAAAAACTGAGACTTTGTTTGTGATATTTGATGAAGTTTTGAAAGAAGTAGGTTTAGAAAATATTGTTTAGTTTATTACTGACAATGATTCTGCTTATAAAGCGGAAGGAAAAAGGTTACAGAATACGTATAATTCTTTTTTTTATTCCTTGGATTGCACATTGCATTAACCTAATGCTGGGAAATATAAGAGATCCTAGGTATTTTCCTATTATCGATGAGACTATGCAGAAAGCTAAAAAGGTGACAAAGTTTATTTTATAATCGCGCATAGGTATTGAATTTGATGAGAAAGGAATTTACCAATAATAGAAAATTGTATCGTCCTACTGTGACAAGATTTGCAACAAATTTTTTATCACTTTAGTCTTTTATTACAATGAAGAAAGATTTAAGATAAATGTTTACAAATAATAAGTGGATTGCATCTCAGTATGCTAGGTTTAATGTTGGAGTGGGGGTTTGTAATATTATACTGGAAGATAAAAAATTTTGGTCTCAATGCTAATTTGTTATCCGAGATAACGGTGCTTCGCTTGCCTGATAGTGAAGAAAAGCCAACAATAAGTTATATTTTTTATTCCATAGAGAGAGCGACGAAAGCAATCAAGACTAATATGAAATATAGGCCTTCTTTATACACACCATATCTTTCAATCATTAATAAGAGAAGGAAAAGATAACTTTCTTCTCCGTGGTTTGTAGCGGGGGCATTTTTAAATCCTAATGTTTATTCTAGACTGGATCTTAGTAAGCAAGTTGAAGTTAATAGAGGGATGCTTTTAACTATTACAATAATTGTTAGCATTGATGTGATACAAGATCTCTTAAGCTTACAAATGGAGCTTTATAAGTTGTCTTATGAGGATTTTGGTATGCTGATTACTATTCAACAAAGAGGAAAACTTTTCTCTAGGTATTCGTTATTTCCTTTTTCTTATTTGTTAAAATTAATTATCACTTGATTTTGTTTATAATGCTACTTTTGTTATCTTATGACTTGCAGTTTCTTGGTGGGATCAATTCAAAAATGGTGTTCCAGAATTAAAAAGCTTTGCAATTCGGATTTTAAGTCAATGTGTGACTGTAACAAGTTGTAAACGAAACTGGAGCACATTTGAATTTATCCACTCAAAGAAAAGGAATAGATTGGAGCATAAGAGGTTGAATGACTTG
>JANSVB020000454.1:1657540-1668299 GCA_025504935.2 Erythroxylum haughtii
ATGTTCATAACTAATTTATGCTCTTCCAATCAATTCCCTCACTTTCTTTCCATCAATATTTTTCAAATCAACACCAAGGGCTATAAAGTTTTATTTAGAGATGGAGAAATGTGTTAAGAATCCATTGTTTCAAGAATCACTTCATTTGGAAGTCAGATGAAGAAGTTATGCCCAAAAGAATCAAATATGTTCAAAGCTAGAAAACCCTTCGGGTGGCGAAACATTGGTTAAGTTATGAGGTGTGATCGCACCTTTCCTTGTCATGATTGCACCCAAGGCCACTCCTAGGGTTCGGTCGCACCTTTCCTTGTCACGATCGTACCCGAGGCTACTCCCAGGGTGCGGGATCTCACCCTGTTTCCTTGTGATCGTGACCGAGGATTTTATACATCGTATATAACATCCCTAACTTGTAATGATCATATCTCTTTACTCCAATGTCCAAAAAGTTCATACTTTATATCTTTGTAAAGATTAAAGGATAAGCTACAAATTGCAAGAAGATTACTTTGTCTAATTCAGCCTAGATCAATATAGTTTTTCTCCTAAAGTCAGAATACAAATTTTACCCCTTATGAAAGACTTGAAAATGTAATACAAATTCACTCCTTTTAATGTAACATCATTTCATAACAATTCAACTGCCAATATTATTTCCTCATACTATCTAATCTCTACTAATTTAATTAATTACTTAAAACTAATTCTTATTCTTCACAATTTTCTATCTTTCTTTTCCATAACACATCTCAGTTATATATAACAACAATTCGTATTCAAAAATTTATCATCTCAAATCGATCACTTCCTTAAGTATACCTAATTTCAACTCAACCTCATCCATACACAAACTCATGTTTCATTAACCTCAAAATAAAAGAGTTTTACAAAGCTTTAATGGGAATTCCAAGCCACACTACTTCATATCCAAAAATATACAAACTTTACATGAACAAGTAATCCTAAAAAAAGCAACCAAAACCTTGTGTTTTTCATAAACTAACTTAAAATACAAAAATATGCAAGTTCGGAGCAATGAGTTGACTCTCGATCACTTGATCTCTCGCTCATTACCTAGAGATAAGGAGGAATAGGGGTGAGCTTAAAAGCTCATGGGTAACGATTTATAACGGAGAAACAAGCAAAACCTTGAAAATATTCATTTGTTATAGAAAATTCATATTGAATTCATAAAGCACATGTTTGTCAAATTCTCGTCATGTAATCCAATTCACAAACAATACAATTTATGCATTCATCAACTTGTTCACAAAGTCATAAACACATAAGCACATAAGAATGATTTGGGTAGGTCCATAAACAGTACGTACTATCACAATTCCATATAATGGTCTTGTGTAACCGTGAATAGAATGTACTATCGCAATCCCACATGATGGTTTTGCATTGTCATGAACTTAGGGGAGTCCATGAAGAAGCTCCATGCCACTAGTGAGTAAGAGGGAGAAGCCTTTAATCAAAGTGAACTTGACATATATAATAGAAAACCACAAACCCACATGACGTATAATTCATGGCATAAACATATTGCCCTAAATGGTACATTTCGAAAACTTGTTTTTCATGAGCATGAAATTTTTCGAAAACCATTTCCATGTCCATTTCACAATTCATCAAGTAAATTCACATACCAAACATATGGCAATTTCTCAAATCATTCAAAAGCAATAAATGCAATATTTATGAAACAATTGAAAATAATTTATTCTCCTGATTAAAAAAAAACTTTAATGGCTTATTAAATCTATTATAAACAGGTAACCCACCTTGAATTACTTGCTTAAACACTTGCCCAAAATACCTCTCCTTTTGCTCCTCTTGCCTCTCTTGATTCCCTTAACATTGACAAAATTTCCAATTCAGTAGGAACTCCAATTTGAGGACCTAAAGAAGCATATACATAAAATTGATCCTAAAAAGCTTAAACTCATGTGTTTCCTAAGCTTCTTGAACTAAAATCCTTATAAAAATCTAAAAGATTAAGTAAGACCTTACCTTGAATCTTCACCAAATGAAGAGTTTCTTTTCTCTAATGAAAGCTCTTCTCTTCCTCTACTCTTTTTTCTTCTTGAATAACCTTAAAATCTCTCTTGAAGGCTAAGAAAAATTAAAACCTAGCTTGTTTTCTCTTTTTTTCTCTCCTTTCTCCTCTTCTCTTCGTATTTTCTCTCTTTTCTCTCTCACTCACGTTCTTCTCTTCTTCAAATGCAAGACAAACATTTCTTTTTCCACTTATACCCTTAATGAGTGTGCAATGTCTATTCTGCCCTTTCTTATATGCGTTATGTTCTTTATCCTTAAGTGAACTACCAAAAATACCCTTATAAAATCTTACTACCTTAATTCAATTAATCCATAAAATAAAATGTTAATAACCTTGACATAATATAATAATTAACTCCAAAATTAATCTATTATGTCCTCATAATTTATTTAAATTATGCTTAACTCAATACAATAATAAGAAAAATTTCGGGGGCCAACAGAAGTAATGGGATTCTATCTCAACGTACTTCTACATTTACCCATCTTAAGGAGAAATAGGAATAGCATTACCTACTTGAAGAAGGAAGAAGGAGTTTTGATCACTAATAAAAGGAACAACTCAATTTTGCTGAAGATTACTTTGAGAACATACTTGGGAAATCTGGAACACTTGAACATTCCTCATCATGTATATATGACACTATTCCTAAATTCATTACTAACCATTATAGTGAGCTCCTTTATAAACCTATCACTACTTAAGAAATTGAAAAGATTATGTTTAAAATCAACCCCCATAAAGCCCTCAGCCCTGATAGGTATAATAAACTATTTTTTCAAAAATTTTGAAGCCTTTTAAAGGAGGATATGAATAATATAGTTATGAAATTTTTCTTTAACATTAAATGGTTGAATGCTTATGAACAAATCTTGCTATGCCTAGTTCCAAAGTCTTCTTTCCTTACAACTTTGAAATAATATAGACCAATCCCCTGTTACTTTCTATAGAATTAGAAAGACTCAAGCTAATCCTTCCTAATTTGATTAGTGAATCCTAAGCTACCTTCATATAAAGTAAAAGCATAGGGGAAAATGTGTTGATTGCATAAGACCTATTTAAGCATTACCACTTTAAAGGCTCAGGGAGAAACTATACATTAAAGGTGGATATCTATACAGAATTTGATACTATTGATTAGAATTTTCTATTGTAAGTATTAAATTCTATAGGATTCCTTAAGAATTCACCTAGTAAATACCTCACTACATAACCACAATTTCATTTTGTAACGTAGTCAATGGAGAAGTTACAACAGCTTTTTAAGGGGCAAAAGGATCCCCTTTCCCCTTACTTCTTCACCATTACTGTGGAGGCACTATCTAGAATCATATCTACAAATATAAGCATAACAAGTGATTTAAAATTCTATAGGAAATGTACTTTCCTACAAATCTCTTATTTAATATTTACAGAAGACATTCTTCTGTTTTGTTATACAAACAAATCTTTCATTCAATGCTTGATGGAATCTCTTGAGTAGTTTGGCAATTTATCTAGATTACAAATAAACAAGGAGAAGAGCTCTCTTTTGCTTTCTAAGGATAGTGATTATGTAACTAAAGAATTTGGAAGTTTAACAGGAATTGTCACAACCTACCTTCCTATTAAATGCCTTAGAGTGCCTATTGTTAAATGAAATTCTTCTTTTATAACTATTAAAAAATTTTGATGTTAAAAGGAGAAGTATTAGTGGTTAGAGGAACAAAGTTTTATCTTTGAAGGCTATAATTGATATCCTCAGTTTTAAACAACTTGGTCACCTACTGGGCCTTAAATTTCAAGCTCCATAAAAAATTACTAAAAGATATGGAAAACTTATTTGCAGCTTCTTATGGACAAGCAACCTTAGAATAAAGCCATAAGCCAAAGTTTATTGGGATAATGTCCTCTTGCCTAAGGAGTCATACACTCAAATGTTTATAGGACATGGTTTTTCTACTTCACTATGGTATGACAATTGGAGCCCTCTGAGTCCCCTGTACTTGCTTTGTAACTACAATTCTCTA
This sequence comes from Erythroxylum haughtii, assembly GCA_025504935.2. Classification (NCBI taxonomy): domain Eukaryota; kingdom Viridiplantae; phylum Streptophyta; class Magnoliopsida; order Malpighiales; family Erythroxylaceae; genus Erythroxylum; species Erythroxylum haughtii. Next base: position 1,661,615 of record JANSVB020000454.1, read on the forward strand.
AGGATTTTCTTTCTATCTAATGCTAAGGTAGAGAAATTGATCATGGATAGGAACTAGAACATGATTAATAAATTTTCCAATTCTATTCTTAATTGGTTTCCTCACTACACTTTTGATAATACAAAAGAAGACAGAGCTGTATGGGAGCTTACTTCCCTAGGTGAATTCTTAATAAAATCATATGGAGAGAATTTGACCATCAACTCCTAATATCCCATAGTTGAATCTAGTTTGGAATTAACTTGCAACTTCTAAAGTCATCTTTACTATATGGTTAATTGTTGATGTGAAGTTATCTATATATGATAGGATTAAAACATCTAATCTATCTCTCAAACACTTAAATGTAAGCTTTGCAATACTTGGAAGGAATCCCACAATCATCTATTTTTTACTTGTTCCTATTTGAAAGCAGCATGATAACGTATCTTAGTCAAATGCTAGACTCGTTACCTTTTCACAGATTTGGAGGACATTATCCAATGTTCTTTGAATCCTTTCCCCCCATATATGTATAGATGACATAAGGCTCTTTCACCTAGCTATAGGTTATACAATCTACTGCTTAAGGAAATAAAGAAACATTAGAATCTTCAAGGAACAATCCATGTACAACAAGGAGCTTCTTCGAACAACATTAAGCTTTATAAGAGGAGTTTTCCTAACTAAAGGGGTGAATTTAGAGCTTTCCACTTATCTTCTTGTAAACTAGCCACTTTAATCTTGCTTTGTCTCCTACTTTGAAATGTATGAATTTGCATTCTCATTGATTGTAAACTGAATTGTATTTGCATTAGAGTTTAGTTGTGTAACTTCTTTTGTATGTTTCTTGTTTAATGGCCTAGGTAAACTCTTGTAGTTATTCCAAGGCTAATGCCTTAAGTTAATCAATATTTTTTTGAAAAATTAAAATTATATTTCTAATAAGTAAAGTTTTTTTGGAAAATAAAAATATATTACTATAGTTGAATCTATTATTTACATTAAAATGAAATCGACGATTAGGCTCATCTAAATATTACAAAAAATTAGTAAAGCTAGAAGTTAGGAGGAGTATCCAAAAGAGTTATGATAGAATCAACATACCATCGATGTTACATCTTGGATGATAAATTAAGCTAATGTTATGTAGCCAAAAGGTGTTCATGTACTAAATTTACAATCCGATTGGCAAAAATGTATTTGTCTACCTTCATGTCTGTGAATCGTTGACTATTCCATTCCTTCCAAATTGGGTAGATAGTAAGTGTGAAGGAGGCTTTATAAAGGGCACCATTTATTTTCTAAGTATTGGAGTGAAAAATGATCCATTGCAAAGCATGTTCCCAAGTTTATCGACCATTATCTGCAGGTAGCATGTGAAGTATTTGGCTCTAGATCGAATTTTGTATATCTGCAGAGGAAGAATTGATGTTCTCAGTCCTCCACTACTTTATTACAAAGAAAACATGTTGTATTCCTTACAGTTCCATACCATTGGCTTAAGGTTTGTAGACGATTTTTAATCATTATCCCAATGATGAAAAAGGCCTTGAGGTTAATGGTATTTTGTAAAAGTAAATCAGACCATGGAACATTTGGGTGGCTGCTATGAAATAGTTGGAGGCAAGATCAGTTGGTGAAGATATGGCTTGTGTTAAGCATCCAAGAAATCGATTCCTCGCTATTCACTGATGTCAATAAGAAGAGACGAGGTGAGATTGTGGATAAGCCCTTAAACCACCATGCCACTCTCCATTTGAGATCAGTGAGGAAACCTTAAAGTGAGAAGGGAATCGGTTTCTTAGTTGCTGAAGGAGAGGATGTTGAATGAGTGGGTTGATTTCTAACTAATTGTCAAACTATAACCAATTTCATTCACCATTGCAGATTTGATGCTTTATGAAGCGATATAGGAGCTCCCTCATCTTCATCAATTATTTAAGAATAGGAGAGCTAGCTGAGGTAAAATCGACTTTCCAAAAGTTCAAATTCTTGAAATAGTATTTATGTAACCATTTTATCCATAGAGCCTTCCTATCTATGTATTACCACCATAGTCTCTAGCTCATTAGAACTCTCTGTCTAGTAGCAATCGAGATAATGCCAAGTCCTCCTTGTTGCTTGGGCATGGTGACTTCACTCCACTTTAATTTTGCCTTTTCTGTAGCAAGTTCTATTTAAAATAAGAGGAAGAAAATTACAAGAGCGTTAATCAAAAGGAGAAATCCACCCAAACAATTGTCTTTTGTTGATTCTACCTTGTACATATTTCCCTTTATGCTTCCATCTTCAAGTCTATTGCTTCCCTTTCTTCCTAATTCTTATTTTGATTTAATTTGATCCAATTATGTTATGCATTTTTGTTTCTCACTTATTTCTATCTTAACAATCTTACTTTTAATCATCTTTTCTTTTAGTTGTTATTTTTTAGCTAGATATCAATCTAAACATTGATAAGGGGTTCTTCTTCTCTATCTCTCTCTATACTTTCTCTCCCTATATAGACTAGGTAATATCCTATTTGAGTTCTCTTCTATATATGTTCCGTGCATATTTTCATAAATGCTAGTGCTTACATGCTTGAGTATATAAGATAAACTGCTTAGGTACCTCATATTAGGAAAGATCCAAACTTGTTCTAGAGATATAACTACAATGATGCTTAGTTTCTTGAATAGCAAGATTTGTTATATGCTTTTGACATTAAAGTCTCCAAGTGTCTGAGCCTCTTGTTTAACATTTGTGTGAACTTTGCATTTTTATGTTTCTATTCTATTTTGTATATTTGAAGACCAAATTATCATTACAAACAAACAGAAAACAAAATGTGTTTGGAATTTGGAATTTGGAATTTTGAGAACCAAAGGAAAAGGATAAGATGTATATAGTGTTTTTCATTATTAGGACTTTGAACTATTAGAAACATCTAAGTTCCAAAGATATATATCCTGAAAATGTAGATAGAACCAGATTATAGAAGTATTGGTTTTAAACTTAGATTATGTTCAGCAGCCACAAGAGACTAACAAAATGACAGTTAAATAAAGATAAGAAAGAAATAAAAAAATATGGCAGTATACAAAACCAAAAACCATTTCCTATTTGTTTTACAAACCCAATTAGATTGTATAGTCATTTTAAAAAAGGTAAAATACAAGCCATATCATTGGCCTAGGCACAGAGTAATGACTGGGTAGGGAAAACACTACGGTGTCATCTTCTCCAGTGGCTTCTCCATCTTCGATGACATCCCATACAACAGTAATTAGGTAAGGAATGACGTTGTAGATGCATTGGAATCCTCTACATAATTACCATTATATGGGAAGGGGAGACTACCTAATGCCCTCCTTATATGATGTCTTCCTTTTTGTTGTTGATAGTGCTCTCATCGGGTGAAAGTAACGTTTTGAAAACCAAACCAGACATCGAACTGGTCAAAGGAAAGATTTAAAATTTAAAGATTCAATCAATATTGAACCACAATAAAATTGGTATATATTAAATAAGTAAAAATTATAAAATTTACTAAAAATAGAATATTTTATTAAAATAAAAAATACGTCATAAACATTCCTATGTTTGAAATTATTGGTGCAACTTGCACCCACCATCTTAGTCGAACATCCCCTACTATTTTAGCAATTTCAAACAAGTATCCATAAGCCTTGATAGGATTGAATCATCTTATATTTTCTTATGCATTTCAATGCCTTTTTAATTCTATTATTGTGTTTAAATACTCAATTTGTGTTAATCTTGTGTTTATATATAAATTAAAGGAGTGAACGCAAATATATGCTAAAAGGAAGAAGTTTGACAAAGTTTGGAAAGCCATCCATGGAGGAGTAACAGGGCATTCAGAGGAGAATCAAAGAAGACCCGAGAAATAACCCAGGGCCATGATCTTGGTATGGAAGCTTGATCACCGGGCCACGATCATGGGGATTTAACCGCGATCGTGACAGAAGCTTGAGCACAAGCCCACAATCGTGGGGAGTCAGCCACGATCGTAATAGAGAATAGATAAACTGGCCACGATCGTGCACTATGCATAGACAGACGCGAATGACCTTCCAAACTTAAGTTTTTGAGGGGCTTTTTGGACTTTTGAGGCACAGAAAAATCCTAGGTTTTACCCTAAATGGAACATACTAGAAAAAGGAAAAGAAGAGGGCCTAGAAGGAGACCTCCAATCTACCACTTTTGGACTCCAAAACGAAAGAAGGGCTCTTAAAATCTGCCATCTTTGGAAAGTTCCAAGAAGAGAGGAGGAACCAGAGACAAGTTTTTGTTATTTTCCATAAACTTAGCTATTTTCTTTCAATTTCATTTCATATTTATTCAATTATTTTAAAATTTTCTTAGTGTCAATCACGTTTTTACATGTTCTAAAATATTTAGAATGAATGTTTGATGGATTTTGTAGTTGAACTTCATGAATTTTGTAAGGAACCTTTATCTTAGATCGATGAATGTTTATTCCTTCAATTTTCCAACTTTAATCTTGGTTGTTTGAGTTTATTTATGTGCTTTTTCAGATCTGATTTTGTTGGACATTTGAATGTTTAATGGTTTATGTTCTGAGTTTTTGCTCATTTGTGATGATCTTGATTAATTTGTTCTTAATAGTTAGGATTTATGTATGATCTTAGATTCATGATCAATTAATTTAGGTATTTGTGCAAGTTGTGTGTGCTGGAATTTTCATTTTGAGGCCATTAGTTTAGAGTTTGTAATTTGGGATATAATTAGTCATTAGTTCGTATAAAGAGTTTTGATTTCTATTAAGTTAGTGTTGAATTTCAATTTTTATCACTTCGTTTATAATTTCCAGCCTTGGTTTTATTTAATTGAGTATGGGTTTTGTTTATTTAACATCAATTGTGCTTAATATAAACATATGTGGCTAGACTACTTTGGGGTTTGGAGATATCGTAAGGATGACGGGATGAAAATTGTGAAAATGGAGTTGAATTTGTCTTAAATTGGTGCTCGTAGGTCTAGGTTGGTTTGGGATTTAGGATAAATGTCATGAATTAGGAATTGTTTATAGGTTTGATCACCCTTTCGGTAACTTTCTAATCCGAAGGCTAGGGTTGAGCTTATAATATGTAATAGTCCATAGTGATTCCTGGAAGTAGTAATAGGATAGTTGAATTTGTTAGGATACTTAATCAACTAATCTAGGATCCCATACCTTTAGGTTACACCTTCCGAGCTTATGAGTAGGTGGCCTAAGTTAGTTGTTTTGTAGTACCTACTGCATCTTTGCTATTGAACTTAAAGAGCCTATTCTAAGTTATAGTGGAGACTGGGGCATTTCTAGAGCTTATTAGTTTTGCCTATTTTAAAGAAATTAAGGGTTCGAGAGCTTAATCGAGTCCATAGGCTAACACCATGATGAGATTACCCTTTTGTTTAGATTCAAAGATTAATGAACATCCGAGAATCCCAAAGATATATTCAGCCCACTTCTTTTCCATTGTTATTATACTTTTCTAAATTTATTTTGTACTTGTCTTTTTGGTTACGTTCATTGCATATAAGTTGTCTTATCTTCATCATCTCATGGTGTTTTGTTTTCTTTTGTTACAATATTTGAAATAGCATTTGCATCCTAGCTCTCTGTGGTTCGACTCTAACTTACCATTTATTGCATAGTTTGGTAGTTAGCAATTTATTATTTGGTAGTTAGGGATAGACTATCACCAAGAGTCACGGTCTAATGGAACAACTCCACTACCAATCCTGATAGGGACAAAATAAATAATCATAACTAAAGCATATCCTAATGCTTGAGGAAGAGTTTTCTTTCATTTCTTGCACTAAAATATTTTGTAATTCTTCAAATATCCAATCTAATATTAATTGACAAGTGATCAAAGGCTCATTTGTCTAGTCAAACACTAAAGAGTCATGATTGTTGACAAAGATATGAATTCTTTTTGTGGAAATATTAAATAATTTTCTATTAAAACTGTAACCAAGGAAAACACCAAAACCAATACATTACTAGCATTACACTTCTTAATACAATACCCTCTATAAACATTAATTAGGAGGCTAATAGGTATTAAATAAAACTAAAAAACTCACAGACACGATGTTGGGACCCAATCTCAGAACCGGACCCCAACCAGAAAACGGACGAACGGAAACGAAAACGAAGGAATTCAAATACGAAAGAACGGAATATAAGGCAAAAGTCAAAGTATACAAATCAGATCGAAGGAGAAAAGAATCGAAAGCAAATAAAAAACGAATCATATCAGAAAATCGGATAACAAAAAGCGGAAACAAAAATCGAAAGCAGAATCGAATTGGCTCGAATCGAAAGCAGAATCGAATTCTAGGATTTGCAAAGACAAATCGCTTAAGAACAAACCTGAACTTCGACATCCGAACACAAACATTTTGGAAAAACTAGCGTTCAGTGTTGGAAACCTTAGACATTACCAATCTAATCCGGTAAAAAAAATGTGTTAGCTGTAGTCTATGCTTTTGACAAATTCAGATCTTATCTAGTTGGTTCGAAAGTTATTGTGTATACCGATCACTCGGCCCTGAAGTATCTTCTTACTAAAAAGGATGCAAAGCAGAGAATGATTAGATGGATTTTACTTTTGCAGGAATTTGACCTGGAAATTAGAGACAAAAAGGGGTCAGAGAATGTAGTGGCCGACCATCTGTCGCGGCTAGA
>JANSVB020000454.1:1722339-1734121 GCA_025504935.2 Erythroxylum haughtii
TTTGGTCAGTTCAATGATCATATCTCCATATGCATCATCTATATATGTAACTTAGTAAATGAGATCTACTAATATCTTTCCAATAGATACTATTACATGTATATTGATCTAACCGTATCATAAAAGTCCTTATTTGATGGTCCTATGATTAAGAACATTTTAGATTAAATCCTAAAGACTTGACTCTCATTATCATAATCTCTATTATGATCGCAAGTGCATAAATTTAATCAAGGACTTATCATATTAGAATAATAAACAATAAACGTAATATGATAATAAAACCATTTGCCATGTTATTAATCAAAATTAATAATTACAAAACTAAATTATTCAATCTATTACATAACGATTGGGTCATGGGCATAATTCCAACAGAAGTAAATAAGGACCAAAGAATGGGAGTAGATCAAGAGTCCGATATGAAAATCATCCAAGGCCAATTCGAGTAATGTAGTTAACAATTTAGAGAAATTATGGAAAATTTGGAGAAACATGAAGCTACTGTAGTTGAACTGCAACTTAAGCCACCTCTAAATGCTAGGATGAATGACCTTAAGGCAAATGATGGAGTAGGAAGCTTTATTAAAGGTTACAAACCTTGACTCAAGGTTCTGAGAGTGTGGAATATTGCTATAAGGATATAGAGTTGCTATACCTAGGACAAAAAAGATGGTAGATAATAAAGTAAAATGTCTCAATTTATTATGTACTAAACCCCAAAATTTCCAATAGTGTGGAGTTGCACCGTTCTGTGAAGTTGGAAGGTACAGTTGATATGACATCAAAGATAGAAAGACAAATCGAAAAGAAAATTAATAACCTTTTTTGTGTTTCTAGTGTAAGTTCATCGTGAAGGAAAAGAACCAAAGAAAAAGCTCGCAATTCTTTCAAGAAAATAAAATATGTATTAATGAATTAACAAAACATAGGTATACAATTGTTTACATGCTAAAAACATAGGTAAATAAATTTTAATTACAGACTTTTTTTTTTTTGTCTCCCAGGAGGTGTCCACTTGGCCGAAGCCGGTGACTAATCCCCCTTCGCTGCCTGATACATCTCATATGGAGGCTACAGTTGGCCCAGGAGTTTGCTGCATTTTCAAAGGTAAGGATCGAACATAGAACCTCTTAGTTAAGCGACGAGGGTATACGCTGCCCACACCAACCCACTGGATTTTTAATTACAGACTAAGACCATCTATTTCTACTTTTTTATTTTTCGGCAGTTCTATTCCTGCTCCTTTTTACAGTGCTCTCTTTGACTGCCCCATTTTACATTTAACATAATCTTGACCTGACTTGGAGTTTTCATACAAATACAGGCGTTTGACTTGTCAGCAAGGAAATTGTAAGAATTTATGATACTCTTCAATCGTACATTCAGGATCCTTCTTGTACAATGTGAATATTCCATATTTCATATTCTAAAACTTCACCAGGGTGCTAATGACTGAACGTTCCCCGAACATCAAGTTTTAGTAATCAATGAATTCTCCTGAACCATTTTTCAAGTCTTGGAACCTCACATCTCTGGCAAATTTACACTCTCTTCTTGTTCATTCTTCAAATCACGCCATCGAGACCCGTGCATACACAGATCTAGGTAGCTCATCTACTTCTAAGAAGAAGTAAGACGCTCTTCACACTGTTTTCTATGTATTTTCCACTTTTGCTCCCATAATCAACTATTCTTGAACTTCTCAACCAGCAGGACTTTCATACCATTAACTTGTGGATTAAACCACAAATCGCAAAGAAAGCAGATCATAATTAAAAATAAAATAAAATGAGAAACGAAAACACCGTTAAAAGCATTAAATGATAGCCAAAATCCTAAGATAAAAAGGGAATAAATATATTAAAAAAAATTAATACTCATTTAATGGACGCCCATTTTCTTGGCCCTAATTTTGACATCACTCGTCAAGAAATTACTTTGAAGCTATCATATAACTTACTAATATTATACAGAAGTTTAAGTGCTAGAAGGAAAGTAAAACAAAATTTGAAATTAACACTGTAAAGTCGATGCATTTTCCACATTTTATACTAACCAATTCCTTCGCCTTCGAGCTCCACTGTCTAAATTACAAGGCTTTTGGAATCAGGTAGAAATGTTTCGAGTATCTTCGTAAACCAGAAGTGACAGAAAACCCTGTACAACCTTTTCTACATCCAATACCATCCTCTAGATAGATCATTTCGGTGCAAGTGGTCTCAATAGTTCCTTGCGAGGTCATTTCAGTGCAACTGGTCTGAAGCTGACCGGCACCCTCATCGCCATCTTTATGTCCCCATATCCTCCGGAGATGGCTACCATTATAGCATGAATGAGGCCAACGATTCTAATAGATTCAAGTACTTGCTCTTGTTGAGGACATTCCCAGAACAATGGTGGACTATTCTTTGATTAACTGTTGCTTTGGGTTTCAAGCAAAATGGATTACATGTATTTTGCCAACCACGGTTTACACATATCGAGCACGGGTAACGCATTTGCATGTAGTGCCTGTAATAAATATATAGACGAAGGATTTCAGATCCCTCCAAAACCTCGTACGATTAGAAAATAGCATAAACAAATCAGGACACTCACTTTTTGTTTAAATGAACTTTTACAAGGGTGTGAATGATTTGATTAGCTCTGCTTTTGTAGTGGACTCAAGGACACACAACAGGAGAAACCAGAAAACCTCCTAAACATGTATAAAAGTATGAAATCCTATGAATTTTTACAGCTTATTGTTGCTCTTTTAAGTCTCAACGAGGCAGTAATATCAACTCCCAGATAAATGGTTCCACCTGCTTTGCCTCTCATGTCATCAACTCCATGCGAATCCATCACCATATATGCTCCATGTTTGGACTAAGCTATAAACCTCAGTCTACTACCAAACCCTAGTTATGTTCACAAACACCCAAAATACTACTGACGGAGATATGACCAAATCAAAGTTTACAAAATTGATCTACCTATACACGTACCTAATAACCACAGGATTTATTGATATAAGGGAATGAATTTATATTGATTACAGCAGTTAACTCCCGACCTTGATAGCTAATTCTTGGAGTGTAGTTCTAAATTTTGTACCATAGCACAGGGTCTTCTATTTGCATCGAACTATTTACCAATAATTGCATGCTTTCCCTGCTTTTATAGAGTAGATAGAAACATAACAGAGCTTCATTACCTGATGAGCTACGTATTGAACATCAGCGACACTTCCACTTCGAGAAGCAATTTGGAAAGCACTTTTCAGACGACCGCATACGACGCAGGCCAGAACCTTCCTGTTCACAGAGACAAGTAAAAAAGGAAACAAACAAAATTAGTTTTTAGGTTAGTAAGCAAATCATACCAATACAGTTGAATAGAAATAGTTCCATTGACATAACATGTTTTAATGTAGGCGTGAATTCATGCTCAAGTAAATTACTTCTAGAAATAATAGCCATTCACTCTGGGCATGAAAACAAAAACAAGAAGTGATTGGGCATGATCTTTAAATGTACAGTTATGCTAATTGATTAGGGTTTTTCGTTGCTAGTCCAAATAATCTCCAAGACATTATATTGGGAACTTAGGTTTGGTACCCCAGCTAAAGAAAGAGATTCTGTTGTATTAACTTAGGAAATCAAAGCCACGACAGTACTGTCTTAATCAAATATACACTTCTACATAATAGAAACGGAAGTCTAAGGACCAATACTGAAAGGAGCATTCGGCTCTTGAATGCCAATCTAACCAAGAATTGTTAACTAAATAGTAGAAGAGAGCTATATCGCTTAGAAATGATAAAGTCGCTTTAACTCATGACACAGGATCTTAAATTTCCACTTCTCAGGTGACTATCTAAGCATAGAATACATGCAAAAAACTTGGGAAGCACGTATCTGATTAAGAAAAGGAAAATCAAGAACAGTACCTGTGACTGCTGACTAGCATGTCAATCAGACGGTCAGGGCGTTCTTTGTGTTTATTAGCATATACATTTATTGAAGCCCCCAAGACCTACATGTGATTTTAGCTTAATATAAGAAAATATAGTGACTGTAAACATTAAAAAAACCAACATAATCCAAGGTTCAAAGCATAAATCTGACCATAACAAACAAGAAAGTGGTTATAAGAGATGAAGTAGGTGCAAAAACTTGGGGAAAAAAGGAAAATTTGCATAAAGGACTAAGCTTTATCAACTGCTTTCTTGAACAAAATTGTTTGTTTTAGTTGGTCATGATTTCAGAAAAATGGTTATGGAGCCACCTACACAATAATGGACATATTTTGGTGTTCATGCAACATACCAATGAGCAAAGTGGACATAATTATACTCTTTAGTTATTCTATTTTCTGCATTTTCTTCTCCCTTTATTTCTTGCAATCTGATTTTATTTCTATATAGCAAGAAAAATGTTGATAAAATCTACATAGTTTCTCCTTATTGTATCTGTCCGTATTATTACTTGCATAAAGCAGGAGTAGAAAGGTACCATAAAGTGTTGATAATAGATTTGGTGAAGATAGTTCTAATTACTTCATATAGTTCTAATTACTTCATATTTCAATGCATTCCATAGAAAATTTATGATGAGGAATAATGATTAGTTCTTAAAAGTTTCTTGGTTATTAATTTTCCTTATTAGAAGAGGGATTGAAATTATTTTTTTTATTAATTTGTCCTCACTAGTTTAGAATTCAAGTCCATGAATAGTAAAAATCCTTTAGAGTAGTATTCTATTTCTATTTTTAGAATCGGGTTCTAGTCTCCTGTATAGGTGTTTCAACATTTCAACAATAATGGACTGAGTTTGTTTCTTTTCTTTTTGTAAATTCTGAAATTTCATATCTGAAAGTGCGAAACTTTCTTTAATAGTGATACTCAAATAATTAAGAGTGATTCCTGAACCCTAAAATGATTTGAAGAAACGTAGCATCATTCTAATAGTTTCATTTGCTTCAAATCCTAAATGCGGCTCAAAATTCTTTACAAACCCTTTGGGTGATTCCTGCACTTGTTCCTTTTTATCAATTCTCAATTACTAGGGAAAACTTTTCAACTAAACTTCATTGTTTGGAAAAAAAATACAGAGGAAAGTTTAGTAACAATTAATAGCCTTTTATCCTCAAATCAATACTAAAAAGGTATTTATTGTCTCCTAGCATACAATTCAATCATTTTACCTGATCCCAATCATCATCATCAATTGTTCCTTTTATATTTCTGAAAAATTCTGTCAACTGGCCACCTTTCTTCCTTTCAGCAAGTGAAGCAGCAACAGCAGCATATATATCAACAGCTACATCATGTGAAAAGAAGACTTTAAACATTCATAGGACCCATATCAACTCCAATACTCCACGTTAAAGCTAGATTTTAAAAGAGAGAGAGAGAGCCGAAATCCAATAACTACCTGGAAGATTAAATTCATAGATTACTTGGAAAGCCAAATCAAAATTCTTCTCCACAAGTACTTCAGCAATCTCGCATCTTCTCCTGTGAATCAAAGATACTTGCATATAAATCTTTCCACCGTTATATTAGATGGATCAAGCCATCACTACAGGTCATGACACAACAATCTGAGTTTTCCAGTGGTAAACTGTTAAGATTCTCTGGACCAAAACCCAATAATTGTGATTGAGAATTTTTGGCTATCCAAAAGTATATGATAAAGCTCTGCATAAGCATCATGAATCTGCAATATCATTCTGGTCCCCATCAATATACTCTCAATTTTTAGTTGTCGCAAAAGGCACTAACCTGAAGGTTTCAGGATCATTAGGATTTCCAAAAAGTGAATGTTTCCACTGTGGCCCATCAGAATCATTGTAGGCTTTCACAACTTCCATCTACAAACAAAATTATATTGAAAGTGCTAAAGATTGTCAGCAGCAGAGAGTTTCAAAAGACAATCACACAGAACTTAAAAACCTTCAGAGTCATACACTTTCAAGTAAGAGATGTATCCTTAAGATCCATATATTTTGTTTTCGGTAATAACTAGCCTCATTGTAAGATATAATATATGTGTGAAAAGAATGGCACAGCTACAAAAGGTGGCTTGTATTCTGTTAAATTTTGTAAGATTGAACCCAAATAAACTAAAGCACATACAAGCTCAAATGAAATTCCATCCTAAAATCAATTGGTGATAGGAAGAGTAACTCACTAGGCTTATATGTATGCTTAAGGCCATATATTCTTTCCATGTGGGACAAATTCCCACATATATCTCAACACGTCCCCCTCATGTGTAGGCTAATTTAAGGCCCAACACGTGACACAGTCTATCGTGTCGAGATGGTGACGACTAACCCAAGAGCAACCTGCTCTAATATCATGTTAAATTTTATAAGATTGGGCCCAGATAAACTGAACATATACAAGTCTAAATGAGGTTCCATCTTAAAACTAATTTAATATCGTATCAAAGCAAGTTTGATGCAGATTATTAATTTCTCAATTGTCCGTTTGGATGTTTAATCCCAACGGCCCGATCCGGTAACCGTTGCGTCACTGTCAAGCGACAACTGAATGTCTAGTCCCAGTTGCATTTAAGGGAGAGTGTTAGAGTATCTCGTATTGACTAAACATAAAAATGTTAAAGGGTTTATAAATGGTAAGGGTCAACTATCCAAATGACTAGTTCTAGTCATTTTGGCAATGGTTGACCGAAGTTCAATTCTTGATAATGGGCTCTAAACTCTACTGATCTTACAAAATTTAACATAGTATGAGAGCAGGTTGCTCTTAGGTTAGTCGTTACCACCTCGACACGATAGACTATGTCACGTGTTGGGCCTTAAATTAGCCCACATATGAGGGGGATGTGTTGAAATATAAGTGGGAGTTTATCCCAAATGGAAAAAATATATGGCCTTGAGCATATATATAAGCCTAGTGAGTTACTGCTAACTATCCAAATGACTAGTTCTAGTCATTTTGTCAATGATTAACCCAAGCCCAATTCTTGTTAATCAACTCTACACTGTACCCATATTAAAAATTCTAATATGGTATTAAAACAGGTAGGTTTAATTCGGATTATTAATTTTCCAATTAACCGTCTGGAAGTCCAATCCCAGCGATCCGGTCCGATTACCGCGGCGTTTATTTCAAGTGGTAATTGGATGTACAGTCTAAGTTGTATTTGAGGGGGAGTATTAGAGTATCTCATATTGACTAAATATGAAAATGATAACGGGGTTTATAAATGGCAAGCACCAACTATCTAAATAATTAGTTCTAGTCATTTTGACAGCGGTTGACCAAAGCCTAACTCTTGTTAATGGGCTCTACACTCTATCCATATTCAAAATTCTAATATATTACAACATTTCTAAAATCAACTGACCAAATTTTGTGCAAAGCAAACTTGATGTCTCAACTTGCATATCCTTAACACAACCAAAAATGGTCTAAGGTGAAGTCTAAATTAACACATTTTGTTTAAGCTTCGTAACTCAAATTCCCACTTCTGCTAGTTAAAAGGCTTAAATCTATTGACCTGCACACTGGAACAAGTTAAGAAGAAAAAACACGTTCACAAAAGCAAATTTCTATTCCAAGTGCAGCAATTCATATGCATTTCCAACACCAAAAAGTTGAAGGATTCATCCAAGGTCAAGCGCTAGACTGGTACTTTACCTCAATGGCTATCATTGGCATCCATAAGGTTCAAATGTTATCAATTATAAAGAAAAAAGCCAAAATCTTAAAAACAATAACCAGATAAATTGACCTTATAATCCCTGGATTTCTTCAAACCTGCAAAAATGGAATCTAGTGCTATGTTGACAATACATAATTACCTGAATTGTTACCCGAGAAGAAAACTTGACAAGACCTTCCTCAGACAGCTTCTCAAAGGCACCTTTTCCTCTCACACCCTTAGTGACAAGCTTAGTCAAGTCACTGCCTTTGGATCGAGCTGACAGTGCATCATCAAAATGCATCTATTCCCAAAAGGAAGAGATGTGAAATCCAAGAGTGAAAGAATCATGACAAGATTGATAACAACTTCAGTATGCAAATACAACAACAACAAAAAAGTAGAGTAAACAAAAAGACGTCAGAGTGAATTAGTAGTTACCCTAGCATGTTCCAAATGTTTAACAGCTGCCTCTTGTGAAGAAGAATTCATAAATAGCTGTATACAGCAAAGGCCAGCAGCAACATGGTCCTTCTTAATCACCTGAATAAACAATCAAGTAAAAGTTAAAGATACCATGGATCGTCAGTCTTGAGAATAAAAGAGTAAGGTTATAATAGTAAGAGTGATTGCTCTTCTATTTTATGGTCACCCACGACCTGCATCATCTGAAGAAAAATGCAGATTCCTACTATGCTAATTTGTTCAAATGTAACCTGAAAATAGCAATTCATCAAGGCAGACATGATAAATTTAGAAGCTAGAGGGTATCACATGTGAAACATTCAGTAAAGAAAGCAAAATGACATCCTCCCAACCCCTTTAAGCTAATCAAGAAACCACTCAACACCAAAATTTCAAACCATTGTATTAGCTCCAAGAAATGGACCAAATGTTGCCCTTAACATTTTTATTTTATGATTATAGTTCCTTGAGGGGGATTCTGCTACTATTTCCATAAAGTGAAAAGAAATCTGGTGCTGATATGGATCGAAGGTATACTTCACACACCTTTTTCTCATAAAGCAATACATTAATACTGCCCAAAAGTTTGAAGACATCTCTAGCAATAAATCTCTCCAAATCTTGAGATGATATTTACAAAAAAAAAAATTAAACTAGCTGCAAAGTGGAAAGATAAAAGGAGCTGCATTACCAGAAACTTATATAAATAATTGAAGTGGCGATGAGCTTCACAGTAGTTACAAATCCGAGCGAGGGCTGCTGCAGTCTGCTGGTTTACCACCACATCCTGTTGCTTTTCAGAAGCCATTCTAGTAGATATCACTTCCTCCAGAATGGACATTGCACCATAACCAATGCACAGGTCACATAGATCATCAACAGTCCCATAATCTGTTGCCAAAGGATCAGGTCTCTGAGGAGATGAAGATGAAGTAACTACTCCCATTGTTGAAGGTTGAGGAGGAGGTGGAACAGAATTTGCGGGAAAGAACAAGTAGCAAGCATCAGTATAGCGACCATGCCTAAACATAAATCCAAGCAAATGCTGACGGGCATACTGCAAATTCAAGAGCTTATAGTCAATGTAAGAGGAATAAACTAGTTGATGCAAAAGATCTTAAAGTATATCAAAGAAATAAAAGAAGAAAAATTAGTCAACCACAAGCCTTAATTTGGTGGAATGAGGATTGGGAATTGAGTTGATATCGATGATAAGGGCCGAAATTTAGATTGTATGAGGATTCCTTATTAGATAGGAAGCATACTAATTTCAATATATCATTCTATTTTAGATGTTATCCTAGTTATTTAGGAGTTATCGAATTTTTATTAGAACGGGATTTAAATTTGTTAAGAACACTTTCCTCTTAAAACAAGGGTTCTAGAAACTTCTCTATAAATATGTGTATATTCAACCCTTCAATGACTAAGCAATCTAAAATTTTTTCCCTACAAACTTTAATTTTCAACTAGAAAGTGTGATGCTCGATTCTTAGACCCTAGGAGTGATTCCTAGTTTTCTACTCTCCATTATTTATGTTCCTTACTAAATTCCAACAAACCTAACCTAAATTCCAACTGTCTTAAATTTAAATTCTAGCCATATTAAACCTTAAAATTCTAAATCAAACCCTAAAACCCCAGCTATATAAAATCTAAAATTTCCGCATTGCTAGCCAAAATCCAGCCTAAAACTTGATATTACAGTAGCATAATATCAGTTATATTTCCTAATTTTGGGGTTTTTAGCTACTAGTTAATAATTCTTATATTTGTCCTACATCAATTTGATATCAGAACTTTGGTTCACTATGGCAGAGGTAAGGCATACAGAGGAATATTCAGCAACTAGAAGTGATGGTAAGGGTGGAGAACTAGTCCAGAAAACCATATCAGACAACAAACTACACTTGATGGTGTGGGTAGAGAAAGTGAAATCCAAGACGAAGAGGTTGACGCTAATCAACGACGAAAGGGTTAGGAAATCAACGCCTACTAAGAGATCTAAGACAAAGAAACCAATCAGCAGCACATGGAGAGCGCATGCGAGCCTTTAGAGGCCATAATAGAGTTAACACACAACGGACTCGATGACATTACTAAGAAAATTTGTGTTAAAGCCCCTAATTTTGCAAGAAAGATGGATTCACACCTATTCTTAGACTAGACAGCAACAATGGAAGATTTTTTTGACTGGTATCACATGTCAAAAGATTGAAAAGTTCAATTCACAAAGACGAAACTAGATGGACATGCTAAAATTTGGTGATCGGTAGAGGATAGACTTTGAAACCAAGCCAGAGACCAATTGTTGATTGGGAAGAGATCAAACTGAAGTTATAAGAAAAATTCGTACCATTTCATTATCAGGAAGATCTTCAAGATCAATTCACAACGCTTAGACAAGAGATTATGTCCATATTTGATGAACTTTCTATCCAATTTGAAGGGATGAAGTCAAAATGACAACTTATATCTCACTACAAAAATGGCTTAAGGTCAGAAATTCACAAGAAGCTGATAATTCAAAGGATTTACAGCCTTGAAGATGCATATCACTCGACTTTAAGAGAGGAATAATACTTAGGACAATAAGTAACTAAAAAGTTTCAAAGTCAAGAAGGTGAATTCGACACAAAGAGAACTACAACAGTGCAAAAACTTTAAATCAGAACCTAATGCATCCAAATTTGCACCACAAAACAACTACAAAACTTGTCAAAAGCTAAATTTAACGGCAAAGTCATACCTAAGACTGGGACTAAAGGAGGCAACATTACTTTAATATGCAATGGGAGGGGCCGCTTTGCTTATGAATGTCCTAATAAAAGTTTGCATATGATGGGAGAAGAAAAGGAGAGAGAATCTGATGAGTACGTGTGTAAGCATGAAATTGGAGAGGAGTTGGAAGGAGACTCTAGTGATGAATTATCTAGTCCTACAAATCTTAATGTACTGAGACACATACTTACAACCCCTAAAGCCAAAGAACAAGAAGAATGGCTTTGTACTCTTATTTTCTTTACTCAATTTAGATGCAGTGACAAAGTTTGCAAGCTTAGCATTGATGGAGGAAGTAGTATGTATTGGGTATCGGAGAACATGTTGAACCAATTGAATTTACTCATGGAGAAACATCCAAGTCCTTACAAAGTTGCTTGGGTAGATGATAGTACTATACCAATTATTAGAAGGTGCTTTATATCTTTCAAATTAGGAATATTGAGGACTCTATTTAGTGTGAAGTCATTTCTATGACAGCATCTCACATTTTACTTGGGTGACTCTGGCTTTATGATCAAGATGTGCATCACTTCGAAAAGCTAACACCTATCATTTTATATATCATGGAAAAAAGATAATTTTGAACTCTATGAAAGTAAACGAGGTAGAAAAACAAAGAAGACTTAACAAGGTAGCCATAAATTCCAAGAAAAAGCCTCTCAATATCCCTAAGGAGAGAGAATTTTAAGTTGTTAGCAAGGAAAATGGAATCGTGTTTGCAATGATAGTGAGGGAAGTAACACCTGAAACACCTTTTACCTTAACAAACGAAGCGGGAGAATTGTTAGCTGATTTTTAAGTTTTTTAGACCTTACACCGGATGATTTACTAGGTGAATTACCTCCTTTACAAGATATTCAGCATGCTATTGA
>JANSVB020000454.1:1749508-1762828 GCA_025504935.2 Erythroxylum haughtii
AATTCTATCAAGTCTTGTGAAATCTTGTAACCTATCAGGGGCTGTACCACCTTCACCACTGAGGTTTGGCAAAGCTGTTGAAATGTTACAGCTTCCAGAAATTTCATCAGCTTCAGGTTCAGCATCACTATCATGATCACGCAACCTCTTAATGGAAGCCCTTGCATCAGCCTTAACATCACCATCATGAACTTCTTGCTTGGCTGTTACAGCAAATTCTGAAACTCGATGAAGGTTAGTTTGCATTTGTATCCACCGGTTCAGAGTTGGGAATCTGTTGCAAAAACCAAGTCATAAAGAACAGATTTAGATAAGCACTGTAAAAGTAATTCAAGCACCTACTGTCTGCAAAATACCTTTCAGACTGATCAAGGGCAAACTCATAAAATAGTCTGTCAGCATCAGGTGCCTGCAATAGTTCGTCATCTAACGAGCCAGATATCGAAGATTCACTGCCACTATACATGATACCACTTCCAAAAACACATGCTAACACAGCCCTTACTGGAGACATTTTAACCAGATGTTTTACAATATCCAACTTGAGAGGGTACAAAGGAACTCCAGGAGTTGCTGAGAAACGACTGTATGAATTAGGCTTAGCTTCTTTTGATGACGGGGAGAGCATTTTGTTTTCAATGCAACCCCTGGAACAAGTAGGAATAACAGGAATACATGCCCATCCATGACCAGATCGAGGAGGATAAACAGGAGGTACACATGCTGAAATAACCTCATGGACAAAATCAGCACACATTATGTCAGCTACCTTCGCAGCTGCATAAGTGCTACCTCGTTCAAAGACTAAACGAGTTAAAAGCTGAAACACACAATTGAGAGAATAAGCACATCTCTGATGGCATCAAATGAATTCTGCCAAAGTCACAACCATCTAATATATAAATCATTACCATGTATTTCACCAATCAGATTCTAAGGTAAAAATTCATTATCGCAATGGCTCAAGTCAAATTCTCAATCCTCCAATATAAAATACAAATTCATCAGCATCTCTTTAACCACACATGCTTTGATATCTTTTATTTAGGAACAAATAAAAATAACGACTTAACAACTTTTTTACATTCAATTTAATTATTAACAATGTGACATATCCTAGATATTAGATATTTTTCCTTCTTTTCCAGGTTCAAATAGATCTAAAGATCTACTCATCCCAGTTCCCCGATTCCCATAGACTGAAACCCTGTGACAACTGTTGTTTGAGTCACAACTGTTCAAGACACGGAGGACACTTCTTCATAAAATATACATTACATGAAGGTCCAACAGTAGGTTTTTGAGTAACATGCATAGCAATACATATCAACATCCTCTGCTATTATGTTTAAGTTTTTCACACGTTCACCGAACGCATCCTTCACATTTCTGGAGACTTCAGTATTATGATGCTTGAAATTTGTATTAGCACAAATATTTGGCCAGTCCATTTCATGTTTAATTGAAAAAGAGAACCTTCCTATTGCTTCAATTCCTCAAATCCCCAATTATTCCTCCTGACTAAGATGCTTACAGAAATGTCACTTTCCTAACCATCATCAAAGCACACTTGAAGAGCACCTAACTCAAGAACAAAACCACCTCCAACAAAATAAAACCATTTTATGATATGATTATGCTTACATCTTTTGGCCACTCGTAAACAAGTGAAAAAAAGTTGAAGTCATGGGTCGTATCAGTCCCATCAACTATTTCACCAATAGCAGCAATATGAAGAATAAATTGTGACAGATAGGTTGTGGACTTTGCGTTCAATGGACCAAATAGTCTCTTCCCAGTATCTTTCATATCATAACCAATAGGTTGTATGCTAATTTCCCCAGAAGCTGATCTCATAGGCATTGACTTGGATATTTTTAACCCAAGTCCAAGAATCCCATCCTTGTCCAAGTCAGACAAAATTTTCCATTCAATGTATTGGCTATCACCTTTCATAACAGTTGGCTCTATTTCTTCATCAACAATAGCTCTGGCAAGATTATGAAGCTTACCTAGGAATGGTGAACAATATACACATCAGAACCACAATACAACTTTGAACAACACCACCAAGGAAAAAAGAATTCCCCTTCAACTAACCCAAAAGAAAGTTTTTTTTACCACTAAGAAACTGTCGCTTGCCCTGATGGGCATCTTCAATCATTTGATGGAGCATAGCAAGTGCTCGTTCCCTGTGCCCCTGTCGAAGCAATTCCTTCGATGATGAGATGATATTTTCCCCAGAAAGAATTACCTGGACTCCAGGACTGTCCTCCTGCAAAAGGATCAACTAAGCTACGTGATTTAATGATGTGTAAATTACCTGTTCGGTAAGTATTTACACTTTGTGCATCTCAAGAACAAAGCATATCAATTGTCTTGTCTAAATAGTTCTGTTAGACCTCATTTTCTTAAGACTAATCATAAACAATCGATCATTTTTAATCCTAGAAACAGGTAAAACTTTTCCGTCATACATGCAGCAATCCAAGCTCATTTGGCATAAAGACAAGAATGACTTTAGTAATCCCCAATAGACAATTAAAGCAGGCCATCTGCTGACATCCTTGAGCTTGAGCCCGTATGGATGAGGGTAAGAGAATAGAAATTGGATGACAAGTTAGACACATGTGCAAAATGCAGGAACCATCAGCCTATAAGCTGTAATAGGATTTGTTGATAAAAGCTCTAAATGTTGCACATTAACTCACTTTCTCCAAGAACTCATGCAAAAGCTTGAGAACACGCCGTGACACAGAAATGATTCCAACTTCGTGGATCTGATCCCAATAAGTGGAGCCTATTTTTGGAATACCTCCCGGATAGATCTCAGACAACATAACTTGAGCCTGCATGTGACACCATTAATTACAAAATTAAAAGATATCTGATCATAAGGGAGCTTACTTTACAATTGCAAGAGAGAGATAATTCTGAATGTTCTATCAGCAAGTAAAAATTAGATGCTCATCAGGACTCTCAGCAGCCGGATTAGTTAGGAGTAACTAAAGCATTACGTCCAAGCATATCAAACTTATTCAAGGAAACAAAACATATATAATAGGAAAAGCTCTGTGAAGAACAGAACATAACCTCATTGAGGATTTCAATACAATGTTGTGATGTGTAGTTTTATTGCAATTTTATCAATTTGTATAGAGCAGATTAGGGCTGAATAAGATATCAAAAATCATGGGATTGTAGGTTTAAGTAGTTTCCTTTTATAGGCTGCCATTTTCATATTGTGTATGCTTTTATAAGAAGAAGAAATCTCATATTTCCCTGAATTTTCTAACATGGTATCATAGCCACAAAATAGTTGGGCTCGTTGCTTCCAGAAAAGCTAAACAACAGCCTTCACTGCCAAACTCTAAAATAAACCTAAGATGTGATTTCCAAATATTGTTAGTGTGAAGCTAGTAACGTTTATGTAACCTAATTTAGAATTTGTCTTCTACGTTGATATGAACAAATAAATATTTAGATTTGCTATGTATGTTTAGATCTTATTCTAGTGTAAGATGTGTTCAGTTATTTTGCAATTACTTTATTTTATAATTGCTCTACCATATTATACATGGTGAATGGGGGTTAAACCTATTCAAGCACATACACAGGTGAATGGACTTTCTGAATTAATAAGGCAATTGGACATAGATTTTGTACACAATATAATTAAAAGAAGAAAAAAGATTTAAAAAGTTCATAGAAAAGTAGGAATTGCCTGATCCAAAAGTTGTTGGGACATCTTTGCCGACCTTGCAGAAGTTGCAGCAACATCAATACACAGAAGAATCTAGCAAAAAAATACAAATTCATCAGCCCACAGGAGGCTTCATGCAACAGGAAGAGTGGGACAATATGTTTAGCATATAAGCACTTACTGCAGCCAAAGAGCCTAACTGAGATCGTAGAGACGAAAAATCTAGGTCTTGAATTGCTGAATTTCCATCAGCAGCACGAGAAACAGCATTTTCTACCTGATAAGGATAATGATAATAATATCTTTGGTAGACTATTCAGTAAGAAAAAAGAGAATGGTCACCCTCACAGGCAAATCATCAGATTAAGAATTCCCATACTCAGAATCAAGATCAAGTCTGATCAATGGTAATAATACTATCTTTGGTAGAATATCCAACAAGACAAAAGGGAATGTTCTCCCTTACAGGAAATTTATCCAAACAAGAATCAGCACACTCAGATTGATAATAATAATAACTTTGATAGAATATTCAGTAAGATAAAAGGGAATGGTGAAAGTTACAGGAAATCATCAGATTCAAGAATTAGCAGAGTCAGAATCATGATCAAGTGACAGGGTTATCAAACTTCAGCATCATCCTAATATTTCTCAGGTCACTTACTAACTACAATATGAATAGTTACCAGCTAGAAGCAGCTATAGCACAAAATTAAAATTAATTCAAATTGAGCAAATAAAAGGCATCAAGCCACTAGTAACAGCAGATCCAGAAGTTTATTTTCCATGTTTGTACAAATTATTAGTCTAAAACAAATTTACATCAAGAAATCAATGATGAAAGGATTTCAGTGCCACGTTACTAGAATGATTAGTAAGGACGTAAAATCAATACAAAGACTCATAAATCAACATAAAGTCTCACCAATCTCGATTCAGAGGCTCTCTTGAAAGCACCATCCACCCATTCAGCTAATTCAAGGGTAGCTTTATCTTCTGCAGATAGTGAAAATCGGTGAACTGCCTCTTCTCCAATGTCATATTTAGCCCTTTGCAAGCAACTGAGTAAAAGAACTTCAATATATTAACAAAAGTTTCAGCGAAAGAACAATGATTCCAGAACAGGTACAAAAAGGTATATCCTTGTCCCTTTAATGGGAGAGTCTACATTCACCTCATTCTCGATGCTGTTACAAGAAGAGATTTAAGAAGGGAAATCTTCGTAACCGATATCCATATAAGTCAAAAGTTTTGGTATAAAGTCGACGCCAACATCAAAAAGAACAACACTCATTTAAGCCCTTGGAAGTGCATTTCCCAGTTGTAGAGAGGAACCAATACTCTCTGCAGCTATTGCATGCCTTCATTACCTCGGAAATTTTAAGTGGTCTGTTTCAGTTTCCATTATTAGTAAGGTTCTCAAATTTTTGTCAGCCTTGTTTCATTTTTATTGAATTATTTGTAAACCACAATTTCAAAACATGAGTGGTTTATGTACATGGGCAACACCATATCTCAACTCAAAACCTTATGGTATTGGATTATGATCTCATTCTTGTCTATTATTATCATTAATTCTTATTCCTATTCAGTATGAGAAATAGACACTTAACACCCACCCCTCATGCCTACAAATACACATCTAGTGTGTGAAGTTTGCTGGAATAAACATGCCACACAATCAAATTAGGCTAATTTTGATACAATGCTAAGCTTTCATTAATTTCCATTTTGGAGCCGGAGTGGTTCATATACAAGGCCTTTATATCTCAACCTAAAACTTTAAAGTGAAATTGAAAATTTTGAAGTTTTATCTTTAGCTATTGTGCATTTATCTTGTTTCCCAACTGCTCTTCAATTTTCTTAAGCCAGCCAAGTTTAACAGTCAAATTTGTGACCAAAGACAGCCCAATTTTTGGCTAGTGACAATGATATGATTTATACCAATTTATAGCAAGTTCCAAATACAGAATCATAACCAATGAGTAACATATATTGAAGTGAATAGGATATAATGACATGCGTCCAGATAGAGCTTGTAGAGTGCCATTCAACAGATCTTTATCAAGTCAAATAAAACTGTTTGAGATAAACTTTGTAAACTTACAGGTTAAGCAACTTGGATGGAGCCACACGTAAAACTGTCAATGCCTCCTTCCATCTCCACTGGTGTTCAGATAATGGAAGAAGATGCTGTAAAATTGACAACCTCCATTGCCAGTCCTCAATGAAATGTTTAGCAATTGATACTCTCCACTCTAAGGCTTCTTTGGCATCAACACTTATGCCATTCTTCAGTGCAATCTCTTCAGTTATATCTGGAGGAAGATTGTGGTGTAATATATCAAGTACCAATTCTGTAAAAGAAATAACCAGTTCGTTTTGCCCATCATATGTAGTCACAGTACTATCTTCCCAAGCACATGAAGAGGATGGTTGAGAATTGCTCCCTGATGAGGAACAATGTGTAAAATTGAGAGAGATATCATCCATATGTAAAAGTGAAATTACAACATTCACCATCAATATCTGCATCAAGGAATAGAGTGAAAATTACATGAATATTATAGCATGAACAGAATGAAAATTAAGTATAATGCCACAAAATGATACCAAGAATATTAATTAAACTGGGAATAAAGTCTATGAACATGAAAATCTAAGGAATCCCATGCAAATAAATCATGTCTGACCTTTGGTATTTATAATGTTCAAAGATTTGACTAAACTAACCCACAATTCTATACAACTTATAAGGAGGTAGTTTCTTTTTTAACCACTGGA
Source organism: Erythroxylum haughtii (assembly GCA_025504935.2). NCBI lineage: Eukaryota > Viridiplantae > Streptophyta > Magnoliopsida > Malpighiales > Erythroxylaceae > Erythroxylum > Erythroxylum haughtii. The sequence goes on from JANSVB020000454.1 coordinate 1,755,996, forward strand.
TTTTATATTGAGTCAGATAATTTCTAAATTTTGGTGAAAATAAAGCAATATTAAGTCAAATTATCAAATCCAATAAACTTCAGTTCCATCAAAACTCTTTCATAAACTCCTGACAAGTGACTCAACCAAAAAATAGACATTATCCTCTCCCAGAATAGGACTTTTCCACATGAGGTGGAAAAGAAAACAATTAAAAAATGAAAATTTCCAAACTGCTCGACCACTTTGACGAATTAAAAAAGGTAAACAAAATTAAAGTAAGTAGACAACCTTGCGTGGAACACTAGTAATTGCCTCCAAATGATTGCTTAAGTCTTTCAAGTGACATAAAGCTCTTTGATGGTGACTCTGTCCTTCAACATTGGCACATCTTTCCATCACTCCTATCGCAAGAACAATTGATTCCAAAGCATAGCGCATGCGCATGAGTTCAATGTCCTGTAATCTATCATAAACAAAGTGGAACACAAAAAGATGAAATTGAAAGAAATCAGAAGAAAGTAGAGGGGTTGAGCTATTAAGAAATTAAAGCTACATTCTGAAGTTGCAGTTACAAAGAGTTAAACAGACATCCACAGCAACTCTATGCCCTTGCATCCAAACTATAAACTTCAAAACTAGAGGAAACAAAGAAAGAAACCAAATTATTTGACTATTAATAATTCTAGTTGAAATGAATTATAGCTTCCCAGCATTGTTTGATATTATCATCAACAAGCATAAATAAGCTAACACAAACAGCAAGTGCATCTCTAATATCCATCTGCATAAATTTCATCCTCAATTGGATACATCTTATACAACAAACTTCCAAGAATCACTTGAGAACACAAGAAAATTCAACGATGAGATTTAACGTCTTTGAAATGGAAGCTCACAACTCAACATCATTCAACTCAGGTACCAGGAATCAACGGGAACATGCTAACACATCATAATGACCTAGAGTAAGAATCAAACTTACTTTTTCCAAGCTTCTATGGTAGAAGCAATTGGCTGCATGCTAATTAATTCAACAGCATCTTGAAACTTAATGGCCGGCACAACATCAAACAAGACCTGCAAAAGTTATCATGTTGTTATGAAACAAAGTTTAAGTGAGAAACAAATACTCTTCAGAGTATTGAAGTTTTATTAATACGCCACATATAACTTTAATCCTTTACACAAACATAGAAAGCAATCAAAAGAGAGAAGCAATGAAATGGCAATCCAAATTTCATTAATATATATTGCAATCATACAGGGTACTATCAATGAATTGCTTGTCTAACAAGGAATACCAATAAATATAGTTGATGTATCTTCTGATAATAGTTCTACTACTTACAAATCACAATTTCATTTCTTCAAGCTACTGTCAAAGAACTTAGTATTATTGTATTATGTATGCTTTCTTTAATCCCTTAACTATTATTGTCACTATTCTCCAAATTATAACCATGCATCTCCAAAAAATAGACCAATAAGTCAATAAAGCTACCACCAACTAAGGGAGTGTTATAGATTATGTACATAATCATTGGGATTTACTATTAGGATTAGCTTGATTATAGGGCTTAATTATAGGATAAGATTACAAACTAAAGTATCATCTTATATTTAAATAGAGGACTATACAAAAAACAAAGTGTGAAGAACATTTCCCTTCCTTCTGTGATTACATGGTATTAGAACCGAGAGTTTAGTTTTTTTGCCGAGTATTTAATTCACTATTCATATTGACTTTTGACACTCACCATCAACATCCCTAAACTCTCCAGCCATTCATGAGCCTCTCTTAGAAGACCAGTCGCCAATAGCCCTGCGAGTGAGCCACACACGCTATCTAGAGATTCTACCATCTACTTCATGCGCAAGCGCGTGGAAGCGTGTTTGTCGGTGTTGGGTCTTCCAGTGTCGCCTCTCTCTTCCACATCAACTGCCATCAAACTTCTCTTCTGTTTTGCTACTGAACCTATTCATACCAAGTTTCCAACCTTGTTCCTTTGAATCCTTAGACGTGTTGATCACTTTACATCACTTGTTTTTGAATTGTTGGTGTGGATGTTGATTTTTTTATAGGGTGGACAATCAGCCTTACATATGGCCCTTTAGGAATTTTTTTTTTTTTTTTTTTGGTGGCTAGTACCTTAGTAAAGCTAGCTCCTTAGAAGAGTGGACAACCAACCTGGGTGTGTTGTTTTTAAGGAAAAATTTCGAGCTGGTAACTTGGTAATTTAGCTAGTCATTTATGCCATTCCTCATCCTCTTTTGTTGCCTCTCTTGACTATATCTCTTCCCAAAACCATTCATGAGGCCTCTATCTCATCCTATCTGGTAAGCAGTAATAATAAAAAAAATCAATGCTCTAGATGCTAATAATACCTTAATTTAGTGGATTTACCTGCAGTAAAAAGGTTATCGGATGTAAGTAGGTAATTGCTGTTAAAATCACTCCTGATGGCTTAATAGCTCAACTTAAAGCCCTCCTTGTTGCTAAAAGCTATGCTTTGACTTATGGTGAGGACTATTCTGATGCTTTCTCTCTTGTGGCAAAGTTGACCTCAATTCGTATGTTTATTTCTATGGTAGTTGCACGTTGTTGGCCCTTGCAACAGTTAGACACCAAAAATGCATACTTAAATGGAGACTTGCAAGAGGTTTATATGGAGCAACCACCTAGGTTCCTTGCTCAAGGGAAGTATGGTAAAGTGTGACATCTTCAATTTGAAACACAGTCCTTGTGCCTAGTTTGGCAAATTTAGTCAAGTAGTTGAACAGTTTGGAATGAGTAAGAGCAAGTCCAACCACTCAATCTTCTGCAAACACTCTACACCTAGCATTATTATTCTTGTTTTGTGCATAGATGATATTGTTATCATTGGGAGTGATGCCATGGGAATTTCATTTCTAAAAATGTTTCTTGATAGCCAGTTTCAAACGAAGGATCTAGGAGTGTTGAAGTACTTCCTAGGAGTCAATGTGACAAGGAAAAAAAATGTCTTTTTATCTCAAAGGAAATATGTGCTTGACTTGTTGTCCGGAAGTGGGAAATTAGGGGCCAAACCATGTAGTGCTCCTATGACACACAATTTGCAACTCACAAAACATGGAGATTTGTTTGAAGATCCTGATAAGTATAGAAGATTTGTTGGGAAACAAAATCATCTTATGGTACGTCCTGATATTGATTACTCAGTTGGCATTATGAGTCAATTTATGTCTTCTCCAACAATTCATCACTGGGCCGCTTTAAAGCAAATCTTGTGCTACTTGAAAGGAGCTCCCAAACAAGGCGTATCGTATAAAAACCATGTCACACTCATATAGAGTGCTTTTCAGATGTAGATTGGGTAGGATCTAAGATTGATTGAAAATCTACCATAGGCTATTGTGTTTTCTTTGGAGGAAATTTGATCTCGTCGAAGAGTAAGAAATAGAATGTTTTGTCTCACTTGAATGCAAAATCATAACGCAGAGCTATGGCACAATTTGTGTGTGAAATAATGTGGGTATATCAACTATTGAATGAAATTGGTATCAAAGTTTCAATGTCAGAAAAGTTATGGAGTGATAACCAAGTAACTCGTGATAAACCTTATAATCATGTGTTCCATGAACGAACTAAGCATATTGAAATTGACTATCATTTCGTTCATGAAAAGATGCAACAAAACTTGATTTCTACAGGATATCTGAAGACTAGAGAACAACTAGGAAACCTGTTTATAAAAGCTATAAATGGGACCTAGGTTGAATATCTTTGTAACAAGTTGGGCATGACTGATATCTATACTCCAACTTAAGGCGGGTTTAATAGATTATGTACACAATCATAGGCATTCACTGTTAAGATTAACATGATTATCGGAAGTAATCTTTTATTGCTCATGAACCTCAAGAATCACAACTCAATCCCATGAGTCCTTGTCACCAACTTGTCTATTAATGACTACTCTAAAACAAGATCTAATAACCTAAGGATTGTTTATGATTCTGAACCCACAAAGCTTGACAGCTAGAAATATATCCAATTACCAATTGAAAACGTGCAAATCTAAGGAGTTTTATTATTTTGATGTTAGGAAAAGAATTTGCTTTTTAAATATAAACCACATTAGCCTAACCTCAAAATTATCCAAACTATCCCATTATGTCAATGGACCTCGTTTTGGCAAAAATTGCAAAGACACCAATGAGAGTGAAAGATAGTACCCAATGCCAAAATAGAACATCTTATGGCAACTAAAAGATGGCAACATCAGGACGCAATCCCCTTGAACATAGTTTGTTGTTTAAGGGGTGCAAAAAATAGCATTTTCAACACAGTTTACAAAAGAACTCTAATATAAAAAAGAAGGCTTACCCGAAGAGGACTTTGAACAGAAAGCCTCTCCAACACAAAGTTTTCAACAAAGGGTTCGAGATGAGTATCATGAGAACTAAACTCCACTGGATGCTTTCCAGACAACAGCAATGAGGATCTTGAATCCCATGATTGACCAGAATTGACACAAGCAACAAAAGAGGCTAGATCAAGTTGGTAACATAGTGAATTACACAAGTATTGGATGCAAGATATCTGTAAAAATCATAAAAGGAAATAGAAGTCATATATAGAAACCATGACCTTTCTGAAACCAAACCTTTATCCAATAAATTATTCTCAAACTTTTAAACCACCTCATCCAACTGATTACTGCCTAGTGAAGATTCTTCCAGCCAAAATATTTGTGACTTGCTACTTGTCCAAAGAAGTTGCATTAACTTCCTTCTAGCCATCGTTTTATTGGGCAACAAATCCCAACCCATGGCAGCTACCAAGGGCCGAATTCGGGGAAACAATATAAGAATCTGAGAATGATAATTAATAAGTAAGAATTCTAAAAATAACAACTCAAATTTGGAGATATTAAATTGCCATCTCAATTTGAATTCAAATTAATAGCAAGTATGCGTACATTACTAGCATCTTGAAGTTGCTCTGCCTTGACAATAGAGAGAGCTGTATCCATGAAACATTCAAGTACATGCAATCCTGAGACACGAGCATAGTGATATTGGTCTCTCAAGCAAAAACTGACTGCCATGGTTAACGTTAAAGGTGGGTCATTTACATCATCATCCAAAGTCAGTTGTTGAAGATATTTCTGGAAACGTTCTAAAGGGGGTGGAATTAGGTTCTTTTCAAGTGTTCGTGATTTCTCAATTTCTTGACAATATAAGCTATCCTGTATAACCTGCAAAAACAACCATTTGCTCAAATGTCTCAAACTATGAATAACATGACAAGCAAAGGATGTTGGTAACAACTTAGAAAGCCCCATCAAAATTACAAAAGGAGCTTATTTAAGTTCATGCAATTGACCAGCCAATGTTTAACTTCTTAATGCAAAAAAAAAATTATCACTCAATCTATCTAATTCCATAGTTGAAGAAAGAATTATAAATAAAGGGTAAATTTTCAATGTCTTTTGAGATGATAGAATTATTTGAATAAAAGGCTCTTAACTCTACTTTGGTGCTTCCTACTAAGCTATCCCAACAGTTAATCAATACAAAAACTAAGCTATGCTAACAAAACTCTGGATGCATCACCTATAAGTTCATTAAGAACTTAGTGCTGACTGAGAATTCTAGCACCAAACCACGAAAGAAGCTATACCTGAATCTTTCCAACTAGATGCCAGCAATTTGACTTGAGAGCCTCTCCATAAACCCATATTAGTCTTTCTCGCATGGCAAGCCAAGTGTCTCCATATAGGCCCCTCCTTGACAAAACTCTGGCAAGGAGATCTTGCAACAGCATGCTATTACAAGTAACAAAAGGGAATTCAAAACCCAAAAAATATATAAAAATAGAATAAAGAAGGTGCAATACTTCCATTATTTTCTCAAACTATCAACTAAGAAAGAAAGGATAACTTTTACAAATGCAATCTAATACAAGTAAGATAATCAACTAGCTAATAGTGACTTAGCAATGAACTCAAGCACATGCAACTCAAGAGCAAATGAAAATAGTTGCAACAAAATAGTACTCACCAGATATGTCAATGACAAATCTTTTTCATTAACAATATTAACTAAACCAATGAATTGGAAAAAGCACCTCAAACTAAAATCTAAGCTTTGGATAAAGGAAAACAAGGACAAGCATAACCAGAAAATAGGAACAAAAGGTATGTAAATAACATTGAAGAAGAAAGGGCTCCATAATTGCAACAACTTGGGTGTACAAAGTGTTAAATGACCGTTTCACCACAATAGCTAAAGCTGTTGTGTGAGGTCAACTTAATTGGTTTTATATATTCACTAACACACCCTCTCAAGTGAAAGCCCTTTTTGGGCTTGAAACTTGCACAGGCTCACTCTACCTTGTGCTGAATAATAGGTGAGGGGTAGGTTTAAACTCACGACCACTTGATCATAAAGGCTCTGATATCATGTTAAATGACCGTTTCAGCACAATAGCTTAAACTGTTGTATGAGGTCAACTTAACTGGTTTTATATATTCACTAACACAAAATTATTATTATTCCCTACAAGTATGCCAATAACAAGTTCCAAATGCAGATACAATGCTAAAGAAAGAAAATAAATTTTCTGATACATGACAATCGCTGCTAGTTTGTAACTTCTGAGGTTGTTGCTTTTAAACCCAATTATGGACATCCACATTAATGAAGCAATTTTTGGAATAGGTAAGTAACATCCACAAATGACACATTCCAATAGTTTCTTTGTTCAGTGTCAGCTGGTTTTCCACTACCTAAATTCCAAATTATTCCCTTTTTGCTATTTTAATAGGTTTACTATATCAGCCTTCTTGGACCCGAGTATTTGAATG
>JANSVB020000454.1:1803641-1816451 GCA_025504935.2 Erythroxylum haughtii
GGTGTATTGGTGTATTAGGGGATTGGGTGAGAAGAAAAATTGTGTGATTGTAAGGACTTTTCATATAGTGAATTTTCTTCTCGATACCCGTGGTTTTTCTCCGGTTTAGGAGTTTCCACGTAAATTCTCTTGCGTTGTTATTTTCTGATATTTTTGTCAATAAAATATCCTTAGGTGTGGGTTCGGGAGGTCTAAATCCCCAACGACATCACTATCTACTTAACATAAAATAAACATGCAATTTGACTAAGAATTTACCAAATCTATCAATCCATTAACAACTAACTAACAATTTTGAAGCATTTGCCAACAATCAACCCCCTACTCCTTGGAATGAGAGTTGATTAGAGTACTAAAATCAAACACAACAATATAGGTGATACATGGATATATCCAGTAGCTTTATGTCCATATGGGATGAATGAAACATGAGGAATTTCATAAATCAGCATACCAACGAAGAGGAGCTTATAAGGAAATACAATAATAAAGTCAGGCTATATTTATTCACCTTCAAGGACAAGAACTTATGCAGTCGATCCATCCTCACACGTTGGGACGTTAACTAGTGGATATCTATCTCTTTGTTCATATAAGTTGTTTAACTAAGCTTGTAACAAGTCAAATGTAGTAAGTTATGATTTTCCTTGTGTATAGAAACCATTGTATTTTTGGTACCTTCATGGCTTAATACATTCAAGATTTTCAAAAAAGAATTGTTGTGACTTATGGTTAATTTCATTTATCTTGTTATTATTTTCATTTATCTTTTTATTATTTTAATTAACAATTAAATAAATAAAAGACATAAAATTAAATATATACATCTTCCTACGATTCAAATTTTGTTAAAATCCACTTTTCAAGAAGGAATTGATTCCCCTATTAGAATATTTCGTTTATAGATTATATAAGAATTAAAATATAAAATTTTCAATTGATCTTGAACTTCAATCATCTGATTGTCATATTGTTGAAGATGAGGTTCTTGAGAATTGATTTCCTACTCCTTAATCTTGAAGACTTCCAAACATTATGGGAAGAGAAATGATTTTTCGTTATGTTTGAAGTTCCACGAGCTGAATGAAACGTTACTTGCTACAAAATTAACCATATAACTACATGAAATTACTGTAACTTCATTATTGACATAGAAACATTGTAAGATTAAATGGTAGATGGTACGAGTGACAGTGTGTTGTAAGCACTCTACTTCAACGATTAGCTAGCTTTAACACAAAAGCTCTAGTGTGACCTAACGCGAACTGGGAGACCCTTTGCAGGGGTTGGAATCATGTAACCAATGATCTTTTCTTCAGGACAAACAATCTCCCACTTAAACCTCTTCACCACGTTGTGAACAAAAGTCAAAATTGCCAGGCGAGCATACTTCTTTCCAGGTCACATCCTAGGCCCACCTCCAAATGGAACAAATGTGAATGGTAGAAATACTTTGTCATCCTCGTATTTAGAGGGCTTAAACGCTTCAGGATCTGGAAAATGCTCTGGACTCTTGTTTGTTGTATTCACAATCCAATAAACTTGTAACACGTAACATGAGCCGTAGTTACATTTCTCGGATTGAATGTAAAAGAGAAATAACAAAAAATGCGAAAATACCTAATTTCGGTTTAATGGCTTCAAACAAGCTTTTCAAGACTGAAACGAGCACGAATCTATCGACACCTTCATAGGATCTACTCATCGAGATGTAGTCAATGTCTTTTTATAGTTTTCTTAAAATGTGAACCTCTGAATGAGTCAGAGTAACTTTACGTTCACGAATGACATGAACATTTGCAAGAGACCTTATCTTATTTATATAACTTATATTTCGGGCTTCCCTATCGTAGGCTCTATATAGGTCCGATCTATATTAATCAGGGTCCATTTTCTTCTTGAACTTTGGCCCATTAACTTACTTTATCCGGATCAAATTATGTAAGCAATTAATTGTTGTCCACTAAATGAGAAAATATATAACATTCTCCCCCTTGGACAATAATTAATTGCGTTATTGACTCAAGTTTAAAAATAGTTCAAAATGCGATTAAGTCACTCTACTGTATGGTCGACTAAGTTTAAAAATAAAGAAAAGATCCAAAGATAATGAAAGTCCATCTTTTCATCTTGCAAAGCTTTCGATACTGAAAGTTATCAAACACATGTGTCATGTGTGACACAAATCCAATATAATCACGTATATCTAATGCCTTACTATCATGAATGAGAAAATGGAGTATGGAAAACAAAGATGATACTTGTATAATCTAATATGTATCTTTTTATTTGTAGGTCTCAATTTCTTTATACTTTATGCTAAACATATGTGAAACTACATAAGAGAAATCTTGTTTTCTCTCACCGAATTCTAAACTGCAATAGAAAAACCTTTATGTTCTCTCGCTAAATGCTAAACTGCATTAGAGAACCTTTGTGGGATTAAAAAACTTATAATCCTTTATGTCATATCAAAATCCATGGATATATAAATTAAACTGTATGTGTCGTAATAATATAGGCTCAAAGTCAATTTGTATATATGCCTAATGACCTTCAAAATACTTAAGATCGACATAGACCTTAAGACTTTTACATGTATTATAACTATGTATGATAACACGTATTACTAGGAATAAAAGATGACCATGTTTGTTAATAACCATAATGTCATAATACCTTAAAATGTATAAACATATAAGGAGTAAACATAACGATTCCTAATTATCAGTGTCTAAGGACTTCAATACGCCCATATTGTATACATGTCTTTCAAACTCATGCGAGCAAATTCCTTTAGTTAAAGGATCAGCTAACATCTCCCCAGTCCTCAAATGCTCCATTTCAATGTCACATTTCTCTAGCAACTCCATTATGGTCAAGTATTTAACCTTCAAATACTTAGACCCTGTGATATTCTTATTCTTGTTATTGAACGACATAGCAACAAGATTATCATAATATAATCAAATGGGTCTAGCCACTGAATTAACCATAGACAACTCAGAAATCAAGTTTCTAATGTAAACTATCTGTGAAGCAGCCTTATAGCATGCAATAAACTCTGTATGCATAGTCGAGAAAGTCACCAATGTTTGCTTGATACTCTTCCACGATACTACACCATCTACTAACATAAAATGTAGCTTGAAATGAGCTTTTTATCATTAGAAACATAGCCAATTCTGAATCTATATACCCTACGAGTTCTAAATTGTTGACCCTTCTGTATGTTAATATAGAATCCTTGGTTCTCTTTAAGTATCTTAACACTCACTTAATTGCATTCTAGTAGTCTATTTCTTGGTTGGCCAGATATTGACCTAGTAGTCCAACAACAAATCCAATGTTTGGCCTAGTGTACACCTAGGCATACATCAAACTACCAATTGCACAAGAATAAGGAACATTCCTCATAGCCTCTCTATCTCTCTCTCTACTTCATTCTTGGATATTATGCTAAAGATAATCTCTCACCATGAGAGATAGGTGCTACAATAGGTTTACAGTCAGTCATATTGAACCTTTGTAACACTCGCTCAATGTATGGACTTTGTGAGAGGCCTAATGAATGTTGAGATCTGTCCCGATAAACCTATATACTTAGGATAAAAAATGCCTAAGATTCTTCATGTCAAAATGCTTGGCCAAAAGGTGCTTAACCTCAGGCAACATGGTTAAGTCATTAGACGCGAGTAATATATCATCCACATATAATAATAGGAAGATAACGTTGGTCCCCCTAAACTTGCAGTCAAGCATCCTTCAACTTTGTTTTCCACAAAGTCGAAAGAGGTTAGAACCTCATCAAAGTTAAGGTACCACTGTTTGGAACCAATAAATAGACTACATCAAATCGTATATCGATTTTCTCAATTTGCAAACCTTGTCAGTCTCTCCTTGATCCTGAAATCCTTCATATTGCTTCATATAGACCTCTTCATAAAGGTCTCCAATGAAGAAAGCGAATTTGACATCCATCTGATGTAGCTCCATAACGTAATGAGCTACTATTGTTATTATCACTCTGAATGCATCCTTAGAGCATATGGGAGAGAAGGTAACACTGAAGTCAACCCCTTCTCTTTGAGTGAACCCTCTAGTAACCAACCTAACCTTAAACTACTCAGCTTTAACTTGAGTGTCCTTCTTGTTCTTAAACAACCATTTACAACTAACAAGTTTACAATGTTGAGGCAAATCAACAAGCTCCCATACCTTGTTATGCTTCATGGATTGCATCTCATCCTTCATTGCATCCTACCACAAATCTGCATGGGGTCCAGAGATAACTTTTGTAAAAGTGACTAGATTCACAACATGTCTTGTATCATAGTCTTGTTCACCCAAATAGACTATGTAATCAGATGGGATAGCAGGTCATCTGACTCTAGTGGATTTTCATAACTGCATTGATTCTTGTACCTCAGGAACTTCTGTTTGTACAGGTATGAATTCTAGTTCTTGCACAAGTGTGGTACTAAGACCTTGATCCATAGGACCTGACTGTATGAGTATCTGATACAAAATAACTATAGTATCTATCTTGCTATCATTTGAAGGGTGAGAGGGCCCACTTTCATCATAGATAGCATATTTCAGAAACTTTATTGTTTGTGATTATACTATTTTTCCCCTTCTCTACAATAAAATTTGTAGCCTTTAAAGTGTTTGGGATATCCAACTGGATAGCAATGAGTATAACGATCTTGCAATTTGCATTCATAAGGATTTAACCATACCTTAGTAGGGCAGATACACAAATGTCTGCAAGGTTGTGTTTCCACCCTTTCTAGATAATCAAGTAGGTTAGTTTTACTCTATATTGACTTCATCATGTCCTTTAGGATGCAGTTACGCCTTTCGGCTACACCATTTTGCTAAGGACCGCTTGACATAACGAACTGAGTCACTATTTCAACTGATTCGATATATCTAGCAAATAGACACTTTTGTTATCTTGAAACACCATGTTTGTCATAATACTCTCCCCCACAATTAGATCTGACAATCTTAGTAGATTTTTCCATTTAGTTCTCAACCTCAATCCTAAGGATCTTAAATTTATCAAGAACTTCATACTTTTTCTTAGGCAAGAACACTTAACCATAACATGAATAATCATCAATAAAAGTAAAAAAATATCTAGAATTTCATAATATAGTTATATAGGGTCCACTGATATTTGTATGTATGAGTTTAACAAGCCAGATGCTCTAGTTGACCCCTTTTTATTTTAGTCAACTTGCCTCTACAACAGTCAACATATGTTTCTAGATCATCAAAATCTAGAGTTGGGAGAATGTGTTCTTTTATCAATCTCTCAACTCTATCTCTAGAAATGTTGCCTAAGCATTTATGCCATAACATGTATAACTTTTCCTCAATCAGAGGTCTTTTTCGAGTAATAGGTTTAGCAATATATGAAAAAACATACATCTTATGAGGGGTAAGACACATTCTATATAATCCATATGACAAGAAGGCGGTTCTAATATATTTTTTATTGAAAATTAACTATACAATTAAATTATCAATGACAAAATAATAACCCTTTTTGTCTAACACTAATCTAAATATTAGATTCCGTCTAAAAGATAATATATAAAATGTATCCTGTAATACAAGTAAAACCCCATATTTGGGTTCAAAGATACACCATAAATCAACTTCTTCATCTTTGCCAACCATTAGTTTCTCCTACTCTTTAATTAGCTCTATCACATATATGAACCCTTAGTAATACTAGATTGACCTAACTGAACATGTGGAGAGGATTTAGATTTCTTTCCTTTGTATCTTTGGGGCTAGACCTTATCCTTTCCTTTTGTTGTTGCAATAGATGTTGTATAAGAAATGTTCTTCAGCTTCTCCTCCTTTACAACACAATGGGCAATCAAAACATTGAAATCCCATTCCTCATCCTGTGAATAATATGATATGTGCTTAATTGATTATATATTTATTCCATAACACTTAGTGATTAATGCTATGAAATGCTTAAGACAATAACTTTAGTTCATATTTGGTTTTAGGGACAATTCAGAAGCAAAAGAACTAAAGTGAGTCGAAAACATAATCTTTGAGCCGTCTTCTTAAGACTCACACTCACTTGTCTTTATGGAGCAAGAAGGAGAGGGATCATAGCAAGAGAAGGCAAGAAAATACATCAATTAAATAACATGTGAGGCATTCATCCCTTCCAACCATGTATCATTTTGTCATGGTCGTGTGTCATGGTGTAACACACTAGTCACACCCATGACTAATTTTTCATAGGCGTGACACCATGTCACACCCATGTAATTATAACTCACGACTATGAGCTTCGAGGAAGCCAATCACGTTTATGAGCCAACCACTCACGCCTGTGAGTTTTTGTCAGCTCACTTGAACCATAGTTTTTAATATAAATGGAAAAGTTGTGACTACATAAGATATGTGTCATTTGGGGAATCTTCTTTGGAGAGTGGAGTCTCAATTTTGAAGAAGAAAGGGGCAAAGCTCCATTCCTTTGGAGACTCATGGAGGGTTGAGCTTTTTGATGCCAGTTTGGAGGTGATATCGATGCCAAAGAACCCAATTAATTATTTCTCTCATTGTGTTTATTGTTCTTTCTCTCTTAGGGACTGATTACGTTATCCTATGTCTATTATTTGGGTGTTGTGTAAAAATGATTGAATGCTCTATTTGATTGTTTTTATATATGAACCCATTACTAGAATTTCAATATAATCCGTAATTATTATAGTGAGATTCATTTGTGGCAACTAATGGTTTTTAATCATTAGGGATAACATAACCTAGGTTAAATAACTCAAGTTTGTGTGGTTGTTGCCTTGATTAATTTGTTTTCCTAACTCGTAATGCGACTATGCAATTAAATCTAGAGGGCTTATTCTAGGTTGTTTGATCGCTAGGTTTAATTAACGAGCTCTTCTAAATTAAATATAACATAAGGAAAAACTGAGGTTAACATAGCTTATTGTTAATGTATGATTAATAGTTTCTACGAGAGGTATGAGAATAACAATTCAATGAAGTATGTTCAATTGTATGTAGGATGAGATTGAACCGATGATCGGGTCCCTAACGTATTCATCACTTTTATCATTTTTGAATGTTTTCTTTAACTTGTTTTCATTAGTTTAGTTTCATTTTATGTTCTTATTTGCAATCAAACCAAAGCGCCCACCCTATAACGTAAATACCAATTCTTTTCATTATAAAAGCTAACCGAGCACTCTTTGCGGAATCAACCTAGACTTACCACTACTATAGTTATAGATCTAGTTATTTTGAGTAGTGTTACGATGCACTGCGTCAATTTTGGTATCATTATCGGAGATTGGGGTGATTTAGTTTTTGATTTTAATTTTAATTAGTATTTTGTACATATTTTTTTATAATTAGTTTCTGTTTAGTTATTTTATGATCTTTTCACTTTTTGTTTAGTGGTTATGTGTTAAAAAATTTACATGGAAGGAAGTAATTTTTCCTATAACTCATATTCTCAATCCTATAACCATGTTTAAAGTGATCATACAAACTTTAGTTATGGATGGGATAACCAGCAAAATTACTTCCATGATAATTTACAAGATGCAGAATAATTCCCATAAAGATCATCAGCTTCTTATTACGAATTAGGTCTATCTCTAGAAGAATTAGTTAATGATGTCACAGTTAAAACTTTGCAATTTCAACAGGAGGAAAGGTAATTTTGGTAGGATACAAGGCTTAGCGTCCAAAATTTGGAGTGGCAGCAAAACTTAGGTTCATCTATAGAAAAATTGGTTAATCTTTATGTTGCTAATACTTTGCAACTTTAGCATGATATGATACAATTCCAACAAGATACAAAGAGGTGTACCTAAGGGACATTGGTGCAGAGACCTTATAGAGTAAAGAGGAACTTGAGAATCCTAAGAAGACTACTCAAGGAATTGCTTGTGAAGAAGAAGTTGAGAAGGAGCTCAAAGTCGAGAAGGATATATCATTTAGCTAGAAGGTAAATACTAAGTTTTTAATTGTTGTTAAAACTAACCCTTCACCTTTACTTGACAGATTGGAAAAATTGAAAGAGGAGGAAAAGGTGAAGAGATAATCGAAATGTTCTTAAAGTGTGGGGACTCAGTAAAGATCAAGAGCTTGAAGATAGGGAATGTGATGAAAATGAGAGCTCATCACCTTAAGCCCTATCCTGAAAAACCTTAAGTGGAGGAAGTACATTGACACTTGAAGATCATTACTTTATCATGTGAGGAGGAAAACATAGATTCAAGCCATTGACAATAAACAAAGGTACTATTTAGGAGGCAACCTGAGGGAAGTTTATTTCTTTTTCTTACATTTTTGCATTTATTTCTTATATGCTTATGTGTTTTTAAGTTTGTTTGCTTCTTACTTGTCTTTAATTTTTCAATCAAAGAAAGATGGAATCAAATAAACAGACAAATATTTTCTCCTTTTTTATTGCTTCTAAGACTATATAGTCATGATTAGATAATGAATTGACTAGTAGAAACCATGAAAACTTTATCATGTACTTTTGCTCTTGTGAATGGTTAATATGCAGTATCTTTAGAAGACTAGTAACTAGTGGTAGACAAAAGCCAGTGAAATTTTGAGCCTTTATAGAGTGACACATCCATATCAGTATCATTGTCTTCTGTTTATGTGTGACCTTTATGACATGTATATCCTAACTTTGCTTTGAATTTCTATTCAAGACTACATTTTTATCACATGCATTAACATGGAAATGATATGGCATTTTTTATTTTTACAAATTACATTAGCCAAATAACCTACCTTTTGATATGAAATTTTCCTTTGTTAAACCCCCTTGAGCTTTATTAGCCTTTTTTGTGTGCTAACCACATTACATGCTTTAAACCTAACCAATGTTCTACCTAAGCCTTAAAGCTAGTATAACATTTGTGATTGTTGATGATTGTGGACGCATAAAAGTATAACTATGGGGGTTTGCATATTTGTTGGGTTGGTTGTAATCGTTGAAATGTCATTCTATATCTTATCCACGAATTCTAAGGCCGATGTAGCTTTTTTAAATTTTTAAATGAAAAGAAAAAGAAAGAAAGAAAAAGAGAAAAGCAAAAGAAAAGAAAAAGAAAAAAGAAAAGAAAAGAAAAGAAAAGAAAAGAAATGAAATGAAATGAAAAAGAAAAAGAAAAATATGTTTAAATAAAAGTATCAAAGAGGAAATGCATTTGTTTTGCAAAGTTATTCATTATTAGTTTTCCCTCATAAAGTTGTATGGAATTGGTGATTTGAATATGATGCATATGAGGTAAATGTTATTTTGAAGGATCACTATTTATGATTATAATGCATTGTTTGTTATCGATCGTATGAGTGATTTCTTATAATTCCTTATGCTTCATGTGATTTGTGATGTGAGAGTTTGAATTTGAGCTATGAAACATAGTTTTTGCATTCATCATAACTGATAGTACCCAGTGTTGAATGAATGTTAGTTTTTGCACTTGATGTTGCATTGAGTGTTACTTTTGCTTTACTAACTTTGATGATTTTTGCACTACACTATCCAAATACATCTCATCTTACCCTTGCTCACATTATAACTTTAAAAAGTAATTTGATTCATGATTATGCATGTGAATCTTAGTGGTGGAGAAATGAAATGATGTGCAAAGTTATGGAGTGTCATGATCATAAATGGTGCTTGAGTGTACCTATAGATAAATCTTATTTAACATATTTTGTCCAAGTCTATCTTTAGATTGCTTAGTTTCTTACTATAGTTTTTGAAAGTTATTCATCTTTGCTTATGACTATTTATTCTTAGGAAATATGGAAAATGAGTATGTTTTTCCGAAGAATGGTTAAAAGCTAAGTGTGGAGGAAATTGACATGTGCTTAATTGATTATACATTTATTCCACAACAATTGGTGTTTAATGCTATGAAATACTTAAGACATTCACTTTAGATCATATTTTGTTTTAGGGACAATTTAGAAGCGAAAGAGCTAAATTAAAAGTACAATTTTTGAGCCATCTTCTTAAGACTCACAATCACTTGTCTTCATGGAGCAAGAAAGAGAAAGATTAGAATATGAGAAGACAAGAAAATACATAAAATGAAGAACATGTGAGGCATTCATCCCTCAAGGCCATGCATCATGTTGTCACGGCATGACATACTAGTCACTCTCATGACTAATTTTGCATGGGCGTGAAACCCATGTTACACCCATGTAGTTATAACTCAAGATCGTGAGCTTAAAGGAAGCCAATCATTGCCGTAAGCTAACTACTCACTCTCGTAAGTTTCTTCAGATCACCTAATCCCTAGTTTTTAATATAAATGGACAAGTTGTGATGGTAGAAAGCATGTTTTGTTTAGGTAATCATCTTGGGAGAGTGGAGTCTCAGGTTTTGAAGAAGAAAAGGGGAAAAGCTCCATTCCTTTAGAGACCTATGGAGAGTTGAGCTTCTTGATGCAAGATAGGAGGTGATATAAATGCTGAAGAACCTGGTTAAACATTTTTCTCATTGTGTTTGTTGTTTTTTGTCTCTTAAGGATTGATTATGTTATCCTATATCTATTGTTTGAGTGTTATGTAAGAATGATTGAATGCTCTATTTAACTGTTTTTATCTATAAACTCATTGCTGTAATTTTAGTATAATCCGTAATTATTATGTTGAGATTCATTTATGAAAACTAATGCTTTTTAATCATCAGGGATAATATAACCTAGGTTAAATAACCTTTCCTTGATTAACCTATTTTCCTAACTTATAATGTGATTGTCCAATTAAATCTAGAGAGCTTGTTCTAGGTTGTTCGATAGCTAGGTTTAATTAATGAGATCTTCTTAATTAAACATGACTTAAGAGAAAACTGAAGTTAATAAAGCTTAATGTTAACCTACAATTAAAAGTTGTTAAGAGAGGTATGAGAATAATAATTCAATGAAGTATGCTTAACTGTTTGTAAACCGAGATTAAACTGATAATTGGGTCCCTAACGTATTTAACATTTTTAAATGTTTTCTTTAATTTGTTTTCATTATTTTAGTTTCATTTTATTTTCCTATTCACAATCAAACCAACCCCCCAAATAACCTAAACACCAATCATTTTCATAATAAAAGCTAATTGGCACTCTCTGTGGGATCGACCTAAACTCACCACTGCTATAGTTGTAGGTATAGTTATTTTGAGTAGTATTACGATGTGCTATATCATAATACGTCATCACCGAAATACTAAAGTTTGGAGGGAGTGTGCTTAGAGCTTGGTGAACTATGCAAACATCAGGAAGGGGAATATTCAGCACCTTCTATTTACTATAGAGGTAGACCATTCTTGATATGTATTCCCACACTCCCCTTTCCCCAGTATACCTCATGGAGAGTAATTCTTTCACTAAGACACTTATCTCAGCATTAGTCGAGACTTTGTACTTCTGGGAGAAATTATCAAGAAACTCTCGTGCTATGTCTGTCTCTGAAAAAGGAGATGTTCAGAAATTTATCTTTTAATAATCATGCAACATAATCTATACGACGATCCC
Source organism: Erythroxylum haughtii (assembly GCA_025504935.2). NCBI lineage: Eukaryota > Viridiplantae > Streptophyta > Magnoliopsida > Malpighiales > Erythroxylaceae > Erythroxylum > Erythroxylum haughtii. The sequence goes on from JANSVB020000454.1 coordinate 1,815,208, forward strand.
AGGTTGCATATGCTACTTTATTAGCCTCCGAGCTATTGGCTGTAGGTGGAGATGGCTTGTCCATACTAATGGCTATGTTAATATCTGCCATCTCCATTGCAATTAATACATCATCTATCAACTTCTTCAAATTGAAGCCAGTCAGGGTTTTAATGGTGACAATGATATCATTGACATAAAAGGTTATTGAAAAAAGATAATGTAACAATCAACAAAAATGCAGGATAATAGCGATACTCAAAACCTTAAAATAGTATATGTATCGAGAATATGATTACATATATTATGAAACACCTGTGGGCTGAATACATAATATATGCATCCAAACCTTCACATAAAAGCGATTAGAGTACATACCATTAACTCTTATGACACTATCACTTGTGGACGAATAGATCATTTAAGTAATGACTTTCCTTCATCAAACGCTTTTATGTAGATCTCAAAATCTCATATAAGGCCAACACCAGTGGGCAGAATAACCAAACATAAGACCAAAGACATTCTCCAACATGTAAGCATAACAATTTAAAATACTGACTCAAAAGAACATTGTGGTGACTACATTCTAATTAGTATCCAAAAGGTTCACAAACACAAGGGATACATCTTTATCTTATCCTCACATTTTGTATAGGCATATAGTTTATGACAATGTACCATCAATAAATGCAAAACCTGAATTAATTACAGTCTTGTTATCATATACTAGTGCTAAAAACATTATCTTTAAACTTTATTTGAGACTTTTATCTAGAAAAAATATCAATCAGAGCGACTATTATGCATTACTGAGCACTAAACCTACCACACAAGATACGAAAACCTCAAGTATCTCTTTCATGTCAAGTTTGTAGTGCAAAAATTCACTCAAAATTGACTTTAGAATGTCTTATTCCCTTTTTTTGGAGTGAAATTACCAATGTAATAAATCCAAAAAATTAAAAACTCACTTAATGAATTTATCGAACTCAAAAATTGATCTAAAATAACCCAGGGTATCTTTACAGTTTTTGAAAATTTTGATTTTTTTTTCTTTTTAAGGATGATGTCAACATGACGTCAGAGGGTGTCACTGGATGGATGGCGCATACAGTGCACGTGCCACAGCTGACGTACCTTTGGATGAGTCAGGCGTGTGCGTTACCGATATATGGCACACCTCTGTCCAACCATGGGTCCGACAGCTGTTTGGCCCGTGTAAGACACACCGCCTCAAGGGTGGTACTATTCACCCATCGGGC
>JANSVB020000454.1:1816551-1827879 GCA_025504935.2 Erythroxylum haughtii
GAATTATTAAATAAATAAAATTTATAAATAATATTGAATAGTTATTAAACAAATAAGATTAAAAAATTGTATTTTTGAAAATAATATTAAAATTAAAAATTATTAAATTAATTTGATTTTCAAAAAAATGAAAAAATAATAATAAAAACGTCGCGGAAGACATTTCGCGACGTTTTTAAAAACGTCACTAAAGACCTTTCGCGACGTTTTAAAAAAAACGTCGTAGATTCCTTCACATTCTGTGACGTTTTAAAAACTTCGCGGAATGTTAGAGATTCTGTGACGTTTTTTAAAACGTCACGAATTTTTCAACCTTTTAGTGACGTTTTTCGAAAAGTCGCATAATGTTAGCATTTTTTGCGACGTTTTTCATAAAACGTCGCGGAAACTCTTTGCCTACACCACATTTCACAACGTTTTTTGTGACGTTTTTTAAAACGTCGCAGAATATATTTTGTGACGTTTTTTGGATATTCTGTGACGTTTTAAAAACGTCGCAGATTGCCTTATTTTCTTGTAGTGATATACCTGATTTTAGTTCTATGACTTTAAACAAGCTTTTTGAGGATGAAACAAGCACGAATTCACCAACACCTTTACGGGATCTACTCATCGGGACATGGTCAATGTCTTTCTACAGTTTTCTCAAAACATCAGCCTCTGAATAGGTCAGGTAACTTTACGTTCATGAATGACATGAGCAATTACAGAAGATCTTAACTTTTTTATATATTTTTCATATTGGACTTCTCCATCATAGACTCATTATGGGTCTGGTCTACAATGATAAGAATTCATTTTTCTCCAGGACTTCAGCTTATTAACCTAGATCTTTTATTGAGTTATTTTATTATCTTTATTAAGGTCAAATTATGTAACTTTACTGATAAATTATTTAAAAACCAGTAAAATGCAATTAATTATTGTCTATCAAATGGAAAAATATAACCATATAACTACATGAAATTAGTGTAACTTCATCTTTGACATAGAAACGCTGTAAGATTAAATTGCAATTAATTAAACACTGTAAGATGAAATTACTGTTAACTTCACCTTTAACAACTGGCTAGTTCTAACACAAAGCTACTTTGCAGTTCTAGTGTGAACTAATGCGAACTGGGAGACCCTTTTCCGGGGTTGGCATCATGTCGCCGATGATCTTTTCTTCGGGACAAACAATCTCCCACTTAAACCTCTTCACCACGTTGTGAACAAAAGTCAAAATTGCCAAGCGAGCATACTCCTTTCCAGGGCACATCCTAGGCCCACCTCCAAATGGAACAAAGGTAAATGGTGGAAATACTTTGTCATCCTCGTATCTAGAGGGCTTAAACATTTCAGGATCTGGAAAATATTCTGGATTCTTGTTTGTTGTGTTCACAGTCCAATAAACCTTCACAAACATATAATATCAGTCAAGCAATAGTGAAGTTGACAATGTTTCTTATCCAAAGCTTCAGAAGGATTTCGCCAATCATGCCGGAAAGTTGACCGTGAAAAATCAAGCTTACCTTCCAACCCTTTGGGATGGTGTATCCTGCATAAGTAAAATCACTGAGGGCCTCTCTGAAAGTTCCCTGAAGTGGAGGTGTGAGCCTCATCACTTCACATAATACGTTCCAAGAGTACTTCATCTTCTGAATGTCATTCCAATCCAATAACTCTCCGTCTTTCTTACTTTCTGAAATTTCCATTTGCTCTGGTTTTCAGAAACAAAAGCCAGTGATTTAACAGTGTTGTGTTAGAATTCAAAACTCCACCAAATGTCTTCAATAATGAATATGATCCTTAGATCAAGATCAAGGGAACGAAATAATAAACAATTATAGTTAAGAAAAAAGATAATGAAGATGTGAAGATCTTACCAGCTAGGACCTTAGAGTAAATGTCTGGCCTTTCACCAACATATTTCATGAAGAAGGTCATAGCAGTTGCCACTGTACTATAGCCAGCCACAAGCAAGCCCATAATTTTATCAGCAATCTCCATCTCCGGCATGTGCTTGCCGGAAGTATCGGTGGCGACTATCATATTTGAAAGTATGTCCAGCATCGGAGCTCCGGAGGTCATTGCAGCCTTCTTCTCTTTGATAATAGTTCTTAATTCTTTCCTGATAGCAGCAGCAGATTTATTGGCTCTGTAGAAAATTGTCCCAGGAAAGTTCAGGGGAATTGAATGTAAACCAAGAGTTATGTCATCAAAATAGTTGATAAGCCTGGAGATACGTTCAGGCTCATCTGTGCCTACGAAGAAGCGACAGGCAAGAGACAGGGTAAGTATTTTTGCTAGGGGAAAAGCCTTGACTTGAACTTTTCCCTCCCAGTAAGTTTGAATTTGTTGTTGGGTTATGGAGTCCATCTTCCCCAAGTACCTCACTAGAGCTTCAGGTTTCAAGAACCCTGGTGATTTCAGTAACTTAGATTCTGCCTCGCGTGGGATTTGAGCAGAAGCTGAAGTTTGATATGATCTGAAGAGCTTTTGCATGGAATGAGGACGAAATGCAGTGAAAATTTTCTGGTCATTGGAGAAGAGAAATTTGTGTCCATCAGGGCCACAAATGACAGCAGTCTTCTCTCCTAAAATCTTGGTCTTAAATATATGAGGTGAATACTTCTTCATTCGATCACAAACGAACTTTTCTGGCTTGCCAAACAGAAAAGCTAGAGACTCACCCACCACGGGCCATCCAAAGCACCCTGGAGGCAGGTTTCTCCGATCACCGGATTGGCGTTTCAAAGCAAAGATGCTAACAACAAGTGCAATAACCACAGCAGGAAGAGAAAAGATTAAGGTGACTCCCATGGTAGATGCTAAAGAGTTGGATCAATTTCTTTAAATGGAGCTAGTAGAAAAACATTACAGGTTAGGGGGGACAGGACATGGTGTGTATATATATAGAGGTTGCTGAAAGTGTCTCCAAAATTTTTTCTTTTCCTCGACAAGCATGTAATTGCCAGCCCACAAGTGGTCAGATCTGGGTTAGGACTAGTATTTGATGAATAATACAGTAAAAATTAACTCTGATTAGTATAAAGAGATCTGACTTGAACTTAGGGTTCATTCAAAACTTCTATGATGTTCATTTGCAGCTTAAACAAGTAGCCTGTTTGATGTTTAAAGTTTCAGTTCAGTGTAACAACTTTTAAGCATAAACAACCTGTAGAAATTATATATGAACACAGAATTCAATGGCGCTTTATGTACTTTTAGTGAAATAATATCAGAACAGTCTGGATTTGAAGCCAATTATTGTTACTTTTTAACTTATAGGATCATTTTTGGAATACTAAGAAAGTAGCATATCTTTCTTTTACCTCTCTCACTACTTTAAACCTTTTGCACAATTTGAGTGAAGTTTGTAGCTCAGGTCATGCATTATGGAGCGATCTAATAGCCTTGAGAGAGTTTTCATGTATAGAATAAATAGGCAGAGAGAAAGAGGATCCTCTTGACTTAATCCTTTGAAAAAATTGGTGGGACACCAAAAGATGCTGAGGTGCACTGGTGGATCAAATTGGAATGCTTCACTTGATCCTAAGTTATAGCCTAATTGGTAAAGGTAATAGGAAAACCAAATGCTTCACAACCTAATAAGCCAAAACTTTTTAGTCATTTCTAAGGTTTTTACATAATAACTAATTAAAGATATAAATTTATCCTTTAAATTTTCATAAAAATTTAAATAACTGTATACATTTTGATGTTTATAAATATCAACACTAATAATATAAATTAAATTGAATGATTTTAGGTGATCATAATTATTTTAATTTAATTAAAATTTTTAATTACCAAACTCTACTGGTCTCCTGCCCTATTTATTTTCAAAATGACACTTATTGAGAATAATTTTTAAAATATTTATAAAAGCATTAAATTAAAAAATGACACTATTTGTGATTAAATATTTTTAAAAACATTAAATAAGTGTATATTTTTTTGGTTTGGCATCCAAATCTACTGGGCTTGCTAATTTAATTCGGGCCTTAATCACAATTAAAACTCTTCACTCATCCTACGGGTATGTTTAGTGGAGATCGAATCTAAGAACTTTTCTCACTTGCCCAGCTTGTATAGACAACTGAGCCATAAGTGTATAATATTTTGATAATTGTAAATTAACTCCAAAACAGTTTTTATTAAAGTTGAAGCACAATACATTAATAAAGACTTATTTCTGCTATAAATTTATGACCAGTTCCACTGTAATGCAATGCAACTAACCCCACTTACCTTACTTTTCTCCAAGTTAGAATGTGTAAACCGTCAAAGTACGACGGCGGATGTTGTTCGTGGATGGTACCTAACTTATCTGTACTTGATTTTGCCTACACAGGAAAGTGAAGAGCCAATTAACCCAAAACGTTGACAGTCGGTTGGCATTACTGCACGTGGAAACTTAACTAACATAAACAAAAAGAATGAAACCTCATTGCCTAAATGCCACTTAATCACTCCTTTAGTCATCAAATTAATCGGAGATGAGGCGGTGACATCACGTGCTAGCGTTACTGAATCCCCTCTTCCCGGTGAGTGTATGTATATATATATATATAGAGATATAAATTAATTGTATATTGTGGGTTATAATTAAAGTGATCTGATCAAGTTTAAGGCTTTAGGCTATAATACATTTAATATAATATGGACTTTAACGTGTAGAGACCCTTTATAATGAGCTACAAGGGTTATGATATATGCATGATTATCTTTTTTGATATTATTAATAAAAAAGTGACGACTCTTAAGAGAAAATAGACATGCATATTGACTTAAAAGATGAATAATCATGTTATTTTCATAAATTCAGGTGCGCATCTATAATAGATCTAAGTATTCTTGATGATTTGACACAATTGTTTCTATTATTGGTAATTATTTTCACCGTATGAAATTTTAAATTCTATCAAATAGTATCAGAGTGTCTTTTACGTTAGATCATTAAGAATGTTTTAATTATTTGTCTTCTATTTTTACAAAATATTTTTTGCTTCTACAGGTCAGTTATTCAATATACATATCTAGTTTCAAAATTTTGATTATGTTTCAGTTATAAACCATAAACAACTTTATTTGGTTTTATACTTTAAACATAGGATAAAAACCAATTGTTTGCTTTAGCAGTAAAACCATTCTTGGAACCTTTGTTTCTATGGTTTATTAAAAGAGCATTTTAGAAACAAATGGAATATTTGATCAAATGATACATTCAACTGTTTCTACAAATTTTATATTCGGTTCATGTATGATGGTTTGGTATATGCGGTTTTGACATAAATCAATTATACATGCTTTTAGATTATATTTTTGTATGAAAATGGAATTCAGTTAACTAAGGTTAATACAATTAATGTTCAAATATTGGTATAATTGATCTTTTATTAATATTGTGAAATAAATTGATTGAAATAACATGTTGCTAAAGTAGCCTCTCTCGTGTAGATTATTATCACCACATATGTACATGTAATTCGCCCAAAATATTGACCTTCCTTTGGGCTGGTTAATACCCTCATGAATTACACATACATAACCATCTTAAAATATACATATGTGGTGATAAATATGTGACAATTATTAAGTTAGTCATATGAATAATTAATCAGTCCAAAAAAAGGTTAATTGTTTGATAGTTTGTTATTGTCATTATTTGATTACTATTATAAGAGTACCACTTGCAAGTTAATATTTTTGTCCAATGACTAAATATTATAGTTGTGTTAGGCATCTTGTGATGAGCTTTACCATTATTTGATTTTATATGATTATGTGGAATTTATGTGAGCTTGTTTGTTAGTTGTTTTGCTTTCTATTTAATTGCTATTTCTGCTTCTACTATTACTGCCAACATTAATTTCATTCCCATGCTTAACAACACAAACTTTAAGGTATGGAAAGATATCGTTATGATTGTTCTTAGTGTCATAAATCTAGATCTTGCATTATGGATTGAACGACCTGTCGATCTTACGACCAACAGTTCCTTTGATGATGAGAGGGACATGGAAAGGTGGAATGTTCAAATCACATGACTCTTAAGATCATAAAGCGTGCTATTCCGGAAACCTTCAGAGGCACTATGTCTAAAGGGGTAATTGCCAAAAATTACATTGAGGAAATTGAAAAGAGGTTTGCCAAAAGCGAAAAGGTTGAAACAAGTACAATTTTGGCAAATCTCATTTCAATGAGGTATACGAGAAAAGGAAACATAAGGGAGCACATCTTGGAGATGTCTCATCTTACTTCAAAACTAAACTCAACAAAGTTAGAGTTGTTTAGGGACTTGTTTATGCACTTAGTTTTGATTTCTCTTCCGGCATAATCGAGATAGTTTAAAGTTAGCTACAATTATCAAAAGGAGACTTAGACTCTAAATGAGCACATTTCTCATTGTGTGTACGAAGAGGAAAGGTTAAAGAAAGAGAAGACAGAGAGTGTTCAATTGGCAACCACCTCAAAGGAAAAGAACTTGAAAAGAAAGAAGGGTAAGGAAATTGCAAGTGCCATATCAAAAAAGAAACAACAGAAGCATCAAGATGAGGCTTTTACCTATTGTTTCTGTAAAAGTGATGAACACAAGAAAAAAGAATTGTACCAAATATCACATATGGCTTGAAAATAAAGGTACATTTCTCGTTTTAGTTTGTTCTGAGGTTAATTTAACTTTGGTACCCATACACACTTGGTGGCTAGATTCTAGTGCTACTACTTATATAAGTGTGTCAATGCGGTAGTGAGTTACCGAAAGCCAATTGATGGTGAAAGAGACATCTATATGGGTGATGGTAAAGTGATAGAAGTTGAGGCTATTAGAACTTTTAAGTTATTGTTAAATATTGATTATTATTTGGATTTGAATGAGACTTATGTCGTACCGTCATTTAGACGAAATTTAATTTCTATTTTTGCATTGGATAATTTTGGTTACTCTTGTTCATTTGGAAATAGCCAATTTAGTCTTTTTTAAGAATTAATGCTTGTTGGTACCAGTTATTTATCATTTATTGGTAACCTATATTTGCTTAATATAGTTGCCTCATAATGAAAATTTGTATGTATGTAGAGGTATAAAATGAAAATTAACCAATGAGAATTCTACTTCATTATAGGACAAACGTTTAGGGTATATCTCTAAACAAATAATTGAACGTCTTGTGTATGATAGAATTCTTGATTCCTTTGATTATGCAGACTTTGAAAATTGTGTTAATTGTCTAAGGGAAAACAGACAAACTTAGGAAAATCAGGTGCCAACAGGGGCTATGGACATCTTAGAACTCATAGATACAGACATTTATAGGTCATTCCCTATATCTTTTTAGAATGGTCAACAATATTTTATTGCATTCATAGATAATTACTCTCGTTATGGATACTTGTATCTCATTTATGAGAAGTCCCAGTCTCTAGATGTGTTCAAAAATGATAAGGCTAAACATGAGAATCAACTTAACAAAAACATAAAAAGTGTCAGATTTGACCGTGGTGGTGAATAATATGGTAGATATGACGGATCAGGTGAACAATGTCCAGAGTTGTTTGCTAAGTTCCTTGAAGAGTGTGGTATTGTCCCACAGTACACCATGCTAAGATGTCCTAGCATGAATGGTGTTGTTGAAAGGCAAAATAGAACACTAAAAGATATGGTCAGAAGTATGATTAGTCATTCTACTTTACTAGAATTTCTCTGGGGAGAAGCATTAAAGACTGTAGCTTACATACTCAATAGGGTTCCAACTAAATCAACTACCAAAACCCCTTACGAACTTTAGGCAGTCAAAAAACCTAGTTTGAAACAGTTGCACATTTAGGGTTGTCCAGTTGAGGCAAGGCCATATAGGCTAAATGAAAAGAAACTGGATTCCAAAACTGTTAGTTGCTATTTTGTTGGATACTCCAAAAGCTATACGGGTTACAAGTTTTATGATCCCACTACAAAGTCAATTTTTGAGACCTGAAATGCCTAATTCCCTGAGGATGTTGAGTGTGGGAGGGGAGATAAGGGGAGAGACATTGTCTTTGAAGAGGAATAGGTTAATATTCTCTTAGTTGTTGCTGACAATGATATGGGTTTCATTTTTGATGTTGTTGAAGCAACAAATCCAGAACAATAAGACAATTTGAGGAATTCCCTATTCAAATTACCTAAATTATTCCAGAAGAACAAATTCACCATCTTTAAGAACTAGTGTCATTAAAGAGATCCACTAAAGAAAGGAGAAGCTAGTGTGATTCTAGATGATTACATCATATTTCTCCAAGAACATGAGGTTGACATTAGCGTTGTGGAAGATGATCCAGTTAACTTACATCAGGCCATGCAAAGTTTTAACTCTAAAAAATGGATTGATGTCGTAAATGAGGAGATAAAGTCCATGAAAGATAAGACATTTGGGATCTTGTCTCATTGCCTGAAGGTGCAAAACCCATTGGTTGCAAATGGATATTTAAAACCAAGAGGGGTTCGACAACCAAGAGGGGTTCGAAGGGTAATGTAGAGAGATATAAGGCTTGTCTAGTTACAAAGGGCTTTACATGTAAAGAAGGAATTGATTATAAGACTCTTTTAGAACTATAATTGCACTTGTGGCATATTTTAACCTTGAGTTGCATCAAATGGATGTAAAGACTGCGTTTCTCAATGGTGACATTGATGAGACAATTTATATGGTATAACCAGAAAACTTTGTGTCAGGAGACCCAAAGAAAATGATTTGCAAATTAAAGAAATGCATCTATGGGCTCAAGCAAGCTTCCTGTCAATAGTATTACAAATTTCATTAAGTTGCTCTTTCGTTTGGTTTTGAAATGAATGTAGCTGATGATTGTATATACCATAAGTTGGGAGCAATTATATTTTTTTTCTAGTTTTATATGTTGATGACATACTGCTTACTAACAACAATATAGGCTTATTGCATGAAACTAAGAACTTTATGGCAAACAAATTTGAAATGAAAGATTCTGGTGACACCTCTTTTGTATTAAGGATACAAATACATCGAGATCGCTATTGGGGTATACTTAGGTTATCACAAAAGAGCTATATAGAGAAAGTTCGTAAGTGATTTGGCATGCAGGATTTTAAACTAGGTGACACCCCTCTTACTAAGGGAGACAAGTTTAGTCTCAACCAATGCCCCAAGAATGAGTTTGAAACCAAAAAGATGTAGAATGTAACGTTCTGTTACTTGAATTAAGATTAAAATGGTGTTTATTAGAGATTAATGAGAAATTAGAAAGCATAATTCACGCTTATGCATAATGTGACATACACGCACATGATATTTGATTTTTCACATATACAAATAATTGTACATGCATTCATGACATTTTTCGGGTATAATTAATTGTTAAAAATGAAATTAAAATGTGAATTGTGAACTTTTTAAGTTGAAAATTTATTTGGAGAGTGTTATTATTATTTCGAAAATTTTGGTAATTTTTTTTTAAAAAAGAGACAAATGGGAGTGTGACATGTGGCTGCCTCACATGCATGACAAATGGATTACGTGCATGGGTGTCACGTGTAAGTTAAAAAAAGAAGAAGAAGAACACTTCTTCAGCTCTTTCGGTGTTCTTCTCTAGACATTATCCAATTCTCTTCTTTGAACATTCATCACTGTAACACTTGGTCAATATTTTCTATTTTGGCAGTCCATATATTGCTTTGTTTTCATTCATCTTTGATTTTCCCCAACCACCGAAACTTGTCCTACAATATCACTATTGGAATTTTTCTGAAATCAAGTAAGATGTGTTTTTTGATTTTCTGGATATTGTAAATGATTTTGATGATGATTTACTGTATAAATCAATACATGCATGAAAAGGTTGGCAGTAGAGTTTCGGTGAATAAACTTCAGGAATGAGAGATGAAGGATCGGTGAATTAGAACAGTGTAGAAAACTAGTGTTTATTCACGTTGCTCTGTTACCTTGTCGTGTACTGCATGCATGTTTAAAAGTGGTATTAAATGAGTTTAGAGCTAAGTTTCCGGTAATACTATGATGTGAGAAAAATTTTAAATGAAAAATGTGAGATATGATGAGCTTGCTGTTGTAAGTGAAACTAGTACTGTAAAAATGAAAACACAGTGGAGAGTAAGCTTGAAGTTTCGGTTTTGATAGTCAATATTTTATGAACTTGTAGGTGATTGATTTTGAACTGTAAAAGGAGTTAAATGAAGTTAAAGGGTGGATAAAAAATGAAAGAATATGCATTGGAGTGAAATTTGAGAATTTGAAGATTTACAGTAGAGAGAGAGAGTTTAAGATGGTAGAGAGAGAGAGAGTTGAAGATGGTAAAATAGTGTATGATTGGTTTTGGTGTTGGAATATAAGCTTGAATTTGAGTTGTTTTAGGACTAAGTTGAGTTGATATGGAAGTGAATAAGAGGGATAAATATAAGGGTATACATTTATGATGAGGAATTAACTAGAAGAAAGGAAGAATATGGAGGAGTATTGCTGCAAAAATGTGGAGAATTACGTGCAAAAATGTGATTCTACAGTAAAAGGGCGCTAGTTGCTTGTATAAGTTTATGAACAGAGTATTTCATTGAACAACCTTGAGTCTTTTGCCTATAACTTCTGCATCTGAACTCTAAATAACTTGAAACTTAGACCAATGGATTCCTAAGACATTTTTCTTTCTTTCCATAAAAATTTAGAGTTATATGAATTGATTTGAAAGTGATTGATAGGATGAAAGTGTGAAAGTCTGCTGGAATGTTATGAACTGGAAATTTTCATGATCATGCTTCAGTTTTCAAATTATAAATTGAGCTTTAGATTTCTAAATGAGTTGATTTTTAATTCATATTAAACTAGAGACATATTTCTACAACTTTTGTGAAGAGGTCGAATTTTAATTCTTTTTCTAAGATTTTCAAAATTGGTATGTAAATGAGTTGTAGTTTAAACTAAAGCACTGTCAAGGACAGAAATCAAATCCGGTGGTTATTGAATAAACTGTATTGATCATGTGGGCCGAATTAGGTTGAGTTGTCTTCACCAAAGTTGTAACTTATTCTCTTATCTTTAAATTGGTATAAAGTTTGTAGTCTTTGGATATTTGAGCTGAAAGATATGAGTTGTGCAATTAGAGGGTATGATTATATACTAGCTAAAAGTTCAAATGTGTACAGTCTGTAGTATTCGGTGCATAACTCATTGAATACTGAATCAAATTGGATGATCTTGGAGTGATTAGAAATTTAATACATTGGAGAACAACTTTTCAGAATGAAGTTTTGCCTAATTTTGTCATTTACCCTATCAGATTAATTATGCAAAGTTGACCCGAAATCATATGGGTAGAAAA
>JANSVB020000454.1:1914965-1925440 GCA_025504935.2 Erythroxylum haughtii
GAATCTGCTCAAGTCAGGTTGTTCCATGGGTCCGATATAACACTCACAGTCAAAATCATAAACAGTTTAACATTATTTAATTCAAACTTAAGAATACTAACGTGCACGAGAAAATATTATATGGAAGAAATTTAGAATGAACATAAAAAATGTTCGGAAATAGCCTCGCTATTATGTAAGGGTAAGGCTACGTACTATCAAACCTCCCAGACCCCGCTTCACTGTGGGAGTTCGGATTGGGTGTGATGATGATAATAAAGAATGTGGTTCTTATATTTGGAATAAATTAGGCAATTAAAAAATTAAATTGCAAGGGAAATAAAAAATATATTTTTTGGAAGTTGAGTATTGGCTAAAAAAAATGTAGCTAAACATTTAAAAAACATCGCCTATAGTTATTTGTAATATTTTTGTTTCGTTGTACGAATTGTCGTCAATTCCAGGCAGCTTAAAACTATAGCCGATATTTTCAAAAGTAGCCACAAAGTAGTAGCTATGAAAATTTTTTGTACATAAAACATTTAAAAACTATAACTAAAAATTGAATGTTGGCAGGAAAAATTTAGCGTCAAATGATTGATAATGAAAATAAAAAGGAGGTAATAGTTTTTTGGCAACATCTTTGTCTTTATAGTTACATATTATTTGTTACGTTTCTTATAAAATAGTCAAATGTTATTTTCTACGATGTTCATATATAAAGTAGTCAAATGTTATTTGTTTCTTATGTTTCATATACTATAGCCAAATGTTATTTGCTACGTTTTTAACAATGTCAAAATATGTTATTTGTTACTTTTTATGTTTTGTATATAATGTATCGACATATTATTTATTGTAATTATTTGTTTATTATTATTATATTAAATCATAAAAATATTATTAATTCAAAAAAGTGAACATTGATAAAGTAAAATTAAATAAATATCATTAAATTATATCAACATAAAGAATATAACATTAAAGCATGATCATTTCTTCCTACACAAGATGTAAATGACAACTTGAACAATTATTATAGATAAAACAATAAATAAAAAGATTAATTTATAAATTATAATATGATATAATCAGATTACAAAAATATTAAAGTATAATCTGAATGACTACCTAGTGTTGTCCACGGCCATAAACTTGTAATCATCCAAAAAGCTTTGATTTAAAATCAACTAAAAATGTTGTGAGAGCATTCATAAAATAAGTATTTGGTTTTGATTAAGCACACACCACATAACTTTACCATTAACAACATAATTAGTCAACAATTGCATCTTTATCAATTCTATAATTCGAGAAAAAGTATTAAAATAAAACTATAGTGTAGACAAGAAGTTATGGTAGAAGAAAGAATTAATACCCTTCACTTTCCTCTTCATTTCTATCATAATCTAGGGCAAGTAGTGTAACATCCTATTATCCCATATTAAGAGTTAGAACCCTAAAATAGTGTACATGAGAGATTATTGAGAAGTTAGAAAGTGCATTTCATGCTCATGCATAATATAGCATACACGCACATGTGAATATTAAAATTTTCACACATTAAAATGATTATACATGCATTCATTGACATTTTCAGGTATAATTGATTTATAAACGTGATTATATTGAGAATTGTGAATTATATGTATTGAAAATTGATTTGGAGAGTATATTTATTGATTTGGAATTTTTTCTGAAATTTGAAATATTTTTTGAAATTATGAGTATTTTTAGACTAGGAAAAAATGTCAAGTGGAAAGATAATTAAAAATTGGTAGTAGAAATAAGAGTCAGATGGTAGTAGAAAATTTTAAAAATGATATTGGGATTTAATGACATATGTCATAAAAAATTGGGAGACAATTGGAGTAAAAATTGGAGACAAATGAACTAGTTAAATAAATGACCAATGAGAGACTATAAGAAAGTGAGATGTGGCAAGTGACAAGTGTCATTTTCCACGCCCCACGAAACTCTCCCAAATGAAGGACTATCTTCTCTTTAATTGGTCTTTCACTTTATTAATTTCTTCATCTCTTGTTGATATCTCTTCTCATCTTCTTCAGTCTTCTTCACCTACGAACCTCTCTTTTTGCGCTGTCAACGTAAGCCTTGCTCTTACCCTTCTTTGCTACTATCATCTTGTTGTCTTCTTCATTTGTCACAAGAAAACCAAATCTACCCACCTCTATGTTGATGATCATGTGAACCATAGAAAGCTAGGGTTCACGTGATTTTGAAGAGTTTGGCGTTTTATCAAGTATCATATTGTTCTTCATGATTTGTTGAATGAAACATGTATGATGATAGTTAGAGGTTAAATGATCATAAAATGGTGTTTTATATATGTTGGAACATAGGTAAAGAAATGAACACATTGATGTCTTGTTTTTGTGTTTATGATGATCAATATTTCATAAGATGTTGTAGTGATGAGTTCGAAATAGAAAGATCATTAAAAATGGTATAGAAAAAAGTGAAGAAAAATTTAATAGATAAATGGATGTTTCATATTCTATTTTCAATGTATATTAACGTGAATCTCTTTAGGTATTTTGGAGATGAACTGAAATGAGTCTAGAGCTAAAGAAGGGAAGTAATGTGGTATCTTAAAATGGAAAGAATTAACGTGATAGTTAGAAGTGAAATGAATGTGAGATTAGAGATGAGAATATGCAGAAAGTTGGTGATGATTATATATATATATATATATAAGTTCTCTTTTGATGATATGATCAAATGTAGAATATGATTTATTTGTGATTGAAATTGAGCTGAAATGAAGAGCAAATAATGAGCAAAATAAGCTAGAAATGATAGACTAAGCAAAAGGGATGAACTAGGATGAAAATGATGATGAAGTGTGCTGGAAAATGTTAGATGGAGTATTTTCACTGATCAGGCATTTGTATTTTGGCCATATCTTGATCTATAGATATCCAAATAGGATGATTTTACTTTTATATTAAACTAGATATGTCTCTAAAATTTTGAAAATTTGGATTGAAGTTGAATATTGTGTCCTGTCTCAGTGTGAGAATAGTCTGTAGTATTTTAGTATAACTTGTAGAATACTAAACCAAACTGTATGAACTTGATGTCGTTAGAAACTTAAGACATAGAGTAACATTTGTTTAGAAGATTTTATTGCATAAATACGTCATTTTCCTTATCAAAATGGTCATGCAAAATTGACCCAAAAATCTATTTTGAGAAAAGCTGGAATGCTGTTTGAATAAGGGATTTTCAGGTAGTTGCGCGATCATGCATAAGCACGATCATGACATAGAGGAAGTTGAACAATCTTGCAAAAGAACGAACTTGATAGAGGAGGATCATTTGGTAGTTGCACGATTATGTACAAGCACGATCGTGGACTACTATCTTCTTACCTTACCTTGATGTTTATGGAGTTGAATGAGGTTTGAAATGAACCTAGATGGTTGCTAAAGTAAGTGGTTAAGAGAATGATGAGTTTAAGATGTTGATTGACATTAGAATTAAAGAATGGATTGACTTGATATGAATAAAGTGAGTTAGGTTTGAAAGAATGAATGAATGAGAATTGAGAAATTTTATGGATGTATAATTCTAGGAAAGGATTGGTAAATGTATGATTGATGAATAGATGATTGATGAACTTAGGATAATCGAGTTTCACATGAGCTATGAAGTATGAATGATCATAAGATGTGGCTTAAGAAAATATACCTGGAATTGTCATTGAGTATGTATTATACATATCATATACACATACGTATATGATTGAGTATTCATGAAAATGTGCAAATTAGTAATGTGTAAATCTATATGTGTTGCATCATATAAAAGAGCAATTAGAGCGATAACATCCATACATTGCTGGGACCTCGAGGCAATAACTATCTGGAGAATACTGTGATCAACCTAGATGTGTAAACTCAATTATCTGTGTTTATGGTTGAGTTATATGTGTAGTGAATAACCTAGATGTTCTCACTAAGATCATCTATCTTTTCTTAAATGTCAATTATTGAATTATTATTGATATGAATGTGTTAATTCTAGACTTTGATAGCCTGAGGGGTTTTATGCATGAGAATCACATTGGAAGTTCTCATTGTATGAGAATCTAATAGAGATAAGTGTACTCAACATAATTGTTGAATGTCGGACTTAGGTTCAATGGAAATGTGAAAGTGAATGTGTAATTGAATAAATGTGACCAATTGAATATATAAGATTTGATGCATTTCATACATAATATGCATGACTAGATAAAGGTAGTTATGACTGGGATAGCCAATGAAAAAGAGCTTAAAACTCAGAATGTGGTAAGAGCCTCAGGCTCGCTATGTAAAATATGTCTGGTATTTACAATAGATACGGGACAGTTATCAATGAACTCGGTATTCACAATAGATACGGGATAGTTATCAAAGAGCTTGGTATCCCCAATGGATACAGGACAGTTAAAAATACGCTTGATCACAATAAAGTAACAATAAAAGTGAGTAACATATGCATATATAAATTGATATGTGTTATATGAATGTTTGAAATGAAATAATTGAACTATAAATAATTGAACTATTCTAATTCTGAAAATGTGAAATGATATACAGATTATGATTGACTGAAATGAATTAATTGTACTGCTCTAAACTGGAAATGTGTAATAATGAATACAATGGTATTTGTCCAATATGTGATATGACTTATCTATAAATTGAATGTGAATTATGAATTGTTCTGTAATTAATATGAGTGAGCACATCAATGATCATTCCCTCACTGAGTTTGTAAAATTCAATAAAATTGTATCGTTGTCTTTCAGGTTCATAAATGACCTATCTAATCTAGTTGAAGTAGCCACTGCACTGGGACATAAGCCAGTTGTTAGGTTCAGCTTGCACCTACATATGTCTTCAATGATTTTAGTATTTGAATTGTATTTCGCAGCTACTATACAATGTACTTAGAAATTCTGGATTGTAATGACTAGATATGTTTTGTAGATGAAATGGTTTCAAATTGATTATTGATGCACTTATGATGTATTTACTCTTGAAATGGGCTAAAATGATTACTGGTCTGCTTGAGATGTGTTGTCGCTTAAGACAAAAATTTTGTAATGAGTTAATGTGATTGTCCTATCATACCGCTTTCCCAGGGCATGTGCTTGAATGTCCTCGGGATGTACGGATACGTGCTCAGTGGAAGTGTGGTTTTAGTAGCTTCCTTAATTTTATGTAGTGATATAATAGGAATATGATCATGCTTGTCTTAGGTTATATTTGGTTGGACATAAAGTTTTTAATAGAATGAAATGTAATGGTTTATAATGGAATGGAAAGTAAATGGATGTAATATTAGAAAATTGTTGTTTGGGAGGGATGAAAGGGTTTATAATGTAATATAGTAAAATGTTGTTTGGATAAAAGGTTTATAATATAATGTAAAGTTGTTTATTATTTTACATTTCACCGTAAACCTCCCAAATCAAAGGTTCTTCATTTTTACTATTTAGGATGGAATGAGATGTAATATGAAACTCTCCTCTTTCATCCCATCCCATTCCATTCCATTATAAAACCTCCTCCTAAATGATGGAATAATATTACATTTCATTCCATTCCATTCCATTATAAAACCCCCAACTAAACATAACCTTAAGTTTAGACAATGGAGAGTTTGATTTCCATCAGATTCCCATTGGTTAAGAAACTAGATTATAGTAATAAGCTCAAATCCCTAAATAGATCAACAAAGGTTCAGAGTCTCATATGTTTCACTCACAACATAAAGGTTCCACTTAGCATCGTACATTGTGTGTATTATTTAATATCAACAAAAGGAGCATAAATAGATTTCCTAGTTGATGGCAATATTCTTGCTACATCTTGTTGGGATTTTATACACCACTAATTAGTTCCTTATGAGATTCTTAAGTTCAAATAAAAGATGCAACTGATTGAGGCCTTTGGTAGAAAAATTCTTAAGTTCCTTTCCATCCATATAACATAAACCAAGCTGCCCTAAATAATTTTGAGAACAAAATATTTTTCTTTACAAGGATGAAAAAACACCTCAGGCCTAACTTTGATCTACTCAACTTAGCTGAAGTGAACAGGCTCAACCTAAGTTGACTGGATTTTAAGTTGGGTTTTTATTTATTAAAAAATTTAATCTTAGGCTTTGTCGTTGACCCTAGCTTGAAGCCAAATCCTTAACTAAATTGGAAATAATGTTTTTATTTTTTATTTTTAAACAAAATTACATGACTTTTTTAATAGTAAAAGACATTTAGAGATGAGTCTAAAATCTGATTAGGTAATTTCAAGCCTAAAACTATAATCTTTTAAAATTTTTTGGATTAAGACCTAAAGGCTTTATTTATAAAATCATCTTCTTCCTTGTCTTTTCACTTTCAATAAAGGGTTGATTCCTAATTCCTATATTGAAAATGAAAAGAAAAATTGGAAGAAGGTGATCCTATAAATAAATCATTTAGGTCTTTTTATCAATCACACATCTTTTAAAGGATTAGGCTTTTAGACTTGACTTATCTCTGTCCAATTTTTGAATATTTAATATGTTTGAAAAGGGTTGAGTTTTTGATGGTTGGATTGAATAAAATTAGGACCATTTAATACATTTATAAAATGTTAGACTTTTGGGCTTAACTCAACCCAATCAAGCTTGAGTCCGTCCAATTAGGGTTTCTTAAAATTAAGGTCTAACTGCACCCAAGCTTGATCAAATTTATATAAGCCTAATAGTGATTCAAACTACTAATTACTTGATAGGTCTTAAATTCAAGCCAAATTTCTCAAGCCTTATCAGATTTTAGGCTTGAAAAAATTTTGGGCCTAGTTTGATCAGTAAGGGACCCGAGACTGACTAGCCTATTATCAATCATAATTTTTTACTTATATTTTGTCTTTGGGAAAGCCAAGAAATAATCCTTAACCAATCGTTACATGCTGAATCTATATTGCAAAGCCTTAAAATTTCTTTCCAAGTATAACATGAGAGAACATAGAAAGAAGGGATGATTGATTATCTTAAGTCAATGTTATATAATGCATAACAATTGGGGAGATTACGATTCTCTTTAATTATATATATATTAAAATTATTGATTATTCTTTGTTTTACCAAAGTGCATGATATAACTATAACTAGTATTGACGAATATAGTTCGATCATATAAGGATTATTTGATAATTATCACCTATTCACAAACTTAAAAAACTAGACCATTGATTTAATATCAATTGAAGAAAACAAAATTAATAATAATTCTAAACATCAAAATGAAGCAATTGTTAATAATAAATCAATCTATGAATAAACTAAATTTATATAATGAATTTCCTAAGACTTCACTATATTCAACTTCAGCTTAATTTAATGAATGATTCTAGTTTTTTAAATCAATAAGAATTTATAACTTACATTATAGTCTCTCTCGAGATACATAATCCCTATTATTAAATTAGTCAATTAAAACTCTTTTCAAATTAAGACAACATAAGAATGCATTAATTTGCTATGAGAACTCTATTGATAAATTTTACCTTAACCTAGGAAGATCTTACAACTTTCTTTCAAATAACTCACACGTAACCCTCTTTAACTATGTTATGATCACATCTCATCTCTTGAATCTCATTGCATGAATCAAATAATTGGATCTTCCACATTCACACCTTCAACTTAATCAATTATAATAATATGAATAAATCTTAAGAAAACTAGAAATTTATTAAACTAAATAATCAATTAGACATATGAATCTTAATGACTATCCTACTTAAATCTGTATCTCAATTAGTTCATAACAAAACAAAGAATAACAACTAGAAAATAAGATAGAAAAGGAAAAAAATAGATTGATTTGTGTTTGATTTTTTTATACATTTACTTCATGACATTTAGCGATTAATGCTTTAAAATGCTAAAGACATTCATTTTAGTTCATAATACAATTTGGAATTATAAGAGCTAAAATGAGTTACAAGAGCATTCTATGAGTCATCCTCTTGATGTTCACACTCAATTGTCATTATGGAATAAGAAGGAGAAGAATTAGAATGAAGACGGGACAAGAAAATGCCATAAAAAGAAGAATGTATGCATGGTTATGCACATTCACGAATTGGGCATTTTAATTAGTTTGCACGGTTGGATGTACAGCCATGCTCCCAACTGTGCATCTTCCTAGAACCCTAGTTTTTCATATATAGAAACATTTGAGAAGCTAAGAGGGGTATGAATCATTTTTGGATGAAGAGAAGGGTATAACACGTACTTTTTGGAGACCTATAGAGGGCTAGACTTCCTTCTTCCTATTCCAAGGTAAAATCGAGGCCGAGGATCACATTTGAGCACTTCTTCATTATGTAATGTTGAATAAATTTCTCTTATATATATATATATATATATAACTTACCCTTGGTTAAATGACCCAAGCTTATGTGGTTGTTACTTGATTAATCTGTTTTTCTAATTCGTAATACGACTGTCTTATTAAATCTAAAGAGCTTTTTCTAGATTATTTGGTAGCTAGGTTTAGTTAAAGAGTTTGTTTTAACTAAACACGACTTAAGGGAAAATAGGGGTTATCAAAGCTTATTGTTCATCTACGATTAATAGTTTCTAAGAGAGGTATGAGAATAACAAGACAATGAAGTATGCTTATTTGTGTGTAAGCTGAGATTGAACCAAGAACAAGATTCCAAATCCATTCATCACTTTTATCACTTTTTGATTGTTTGTTTTAATTTGCTTTCGTTAGTTTAATTTCAATTTATTTTCTTATTTGAAACCAAACCAAACCGCCCCTCCCCCTATAACCTAAACACTAATTTTTTTCATTGCAAAAGCTACACGAACACTCCCTATCTCTTGATCTATTTATCCTAGTCGTTAAAGCCCCTGTAAGAAGGATTCAATAATACTAATCAAGTTTTATATATAATAATAAAACTCTCAATAGAACAAATATACGGATCGTATCTTGTAGTATCAAAAGGTATCATTCTCATGTGCACTATTCGACACCTAAATAACTTGAAAAGAACTTTGTCTAAGGTACTAAGATATAATGTCAGTTAAAATAAATAATTGAAATTAAAACAAATAATAAAAGGAGACAAGTGGTCTGCTAATAAAATTGAAATCGATCAAAGTTAAAAACTTATGAACTATTCCATCCTTATTTTGTTTCCCTTATTCTTGTTAATTCAATTTATGTTTGATCCTAGATTTCCCAAAGTTTTGATTACTTTTTTCCAAGATTAATCAACCATAATTGAATTTGATATTTATAGAATTGTAATCTCTGAATTCACAAAACTATTTTTAACATATTCAATTAGATATGAAGCAATCTTCCAGATAATTAATTTCACAATTAAGACCTCTCATTAATTTTTTGTTAATATAATAATTGTAGGTCTATTAAATTACCAACTCTCGTTATACACCTTAAAATTAATAACTTCATTCACTTTCTTGATTTATTATCAAGTATATGCATGATAATTATCATAAACATTTACAGATGTATTGAATTTAATAAGAAATAAGGTTGATAAAATAATTCAAGAATAACCCATAGTAGGGATCTAGAAACCCTTAATCACGTTAAACATCTTAGAAATACAAATCTACATTTAACACAATGAAAGAAATAAAGGGAAAAGAAATACAAACTAATTAGAGTCTTGATCTGGAAATTTGAAATTTCTCTGAAGCTCTTCTTGATGTCTCCTCCTTGATTTTCTAACTTTGTTTAGTTCCAAAAATAGACCCAAACCTCAAAACTTGGAAAAAAACTCACTCTTGGAAACACTCATGGCAAGATCATACCTAATATGACTGATTCCTCTCTAGCATGATCGTGCTTTGTGCCAAAAAGCCATGCAACGTGATTAAGCTTTTCCATACATAATCATTTCTCCATGCACGATCATGCCTTCTTGCATGCATCTAACATCCTCTCTATTCTTCAATTTCTTGTTTCCAAACACTCACAAACACATCAAATAACTCTTGAAACATAAAATTAAGATCCAATTTTTGCTATTAAAAAAATCATTTAGAATACACACAAACACTAACAAAAACACAAGTTTAAATTTATACACATGATAATCCTATAAGAAACACTTAAAAACACACTTAGAAACCTAGAAAAACATATGATAATCTACACCTATCAATTTCTATGTTTAAGCTAATAACAAGTTTGTTTTCATCGTAAATGTAAGGAAAAATAAATTAATAATTTGACTTTTACAGATAATCTCATTTTATTCTATGTAGTTGACCCTTATTCTCAAAGAATTATGTTGAGAACTCTAAACTTATTCTCTGATTTGTCTAGCTTGAGAGTCAATGCTCAAAAGAGCATAAATGTACATATTTTTGGGCCCTAAATTTCTTTTATTTTATTAAGCATGAATTGATTAAATTTTGTGGTCTTGGAATATAAATTATTTTGT
>JANSVB020000454.1:1965006-1975235 GCA_025504935.2 Erythroxylum haughtii
AGGGTTTCAATTGTGTTAACCTTCAAGAGAGATTTTGGAGTTGTTCAAGAAAGGAAAAAGGAAGAGGAAGAGAAGAGTTTCCCTTTGAGGTAAAAATCTTTTCAATTGGTGAAGAATCAAGGGAAACAAGAGAATCCTACCCAAGATTCTTGGCATAGGAATATTTTTTTCCAATTGACCTTCCAACTACATAAGCACTTTGGGATGGGTTTATAACGCTGCTTAGGCTATTCTTTAGCCTATTTGCAAGTATTTTGGTAATTATCTTGTAGATAACATTGTAGCAGGCAATAGGCCTATACTCCTTCATCTTACTTGCGTTAGTTTGATTAGGAATGAGGCAGGCATAGGTCTCATTCCATTTCACTTTGGAAGAATTCTTTCATAGCTTCACTCACTTCCTCACTTAGTTTGGCTTAATGTTTTTGGAAAAACCTCCTTTTGAACCCATCTAGACCCAGTGCCTTGCCTGGATTCGATGAGAATAATGTTGTCTTGATCTTTTCATCTTCATTATCCTTTACTAATTCATCTTTTTCTTAATCTAATATTTGATTGATTCCTCTTGTAACTGCCTTAGGAATTACTTTGACATGTTCATTTTGGCTAAACTATTTAATGAAATGTTTATAGATGTTGTTCTTCAAGTTTCCCCAACTTAGACTTGTATTCCTTTTTCACCCAACAAGACCTTAATATTATTCTTATTTCTCCATCTTTTTACCATACCATCCTAGATTTTGTCTCATCAGGCAATCATAGCATTCCAAGGCTCTATTGTATTTCTTGGTTAGTTCAACTTCTCCATATCTTAAGTTTTGATATTCTAGTTCTAACATTATCCTTTTTAGAAATTCCTATAACTTCTTCAAGGCTCCTTGCTTCTCTTCTTGGCCTGTGATTGCATTATTTCTACTAAGAATTTTATGTTTTTACAACCTTTAGCTTAATTATTAGTTTGTACCCTTTAGAACCAATCACCCTTATCATCATCCCCTCCCTTACTGTTGGTCTAAATATTAGCTTATTCATTACATGGTTAAACACCTTGAATGGGGCCTTTTTTGTTTCTTTATGACATTTTACATTGATATAGATAGGATAAGTTGATTATAACAAGATTGAAAAAGGCTGTTAATTATCTCATTTGTAACAACCAAGGTGCTTTCATGGAAAATAGATAGATTAGAACAACATTTTGCTTTTCTAAGAGATAATTAAGGGATACTTAAGAAGGGGATCTCCTACTAATTATGATATTAAGGTAGATTTTAACAAAGCCTTTAATAACATAAATTGGGACTTTTTGTTCCATTTGCTGGAAATGTTTGGTTTCCATGGAAAATTTATAATATGGATAAAGGAATGGGTGTTAACTACCTGATTTTTTGTATTGGTGAATGATATTTCTTCTAAGTTATTTAAAAGGGATAGAGGTAGAAGATAGGGGGATTTATTGTCTTTGTACCTCTTTATCTTATGTATGGAAGCTTTATCTCTTCTAATTAAGCATAATGTCAATTCGAATCCAAGATTTAGATTTCATTCTAGATGTAAGAAAGTCTCCTTGGTTAGTTTTTCATTTGTTGATGATTTGCTTCTATTTTGTATAGGTCATTTGGCTTTAATCCAAACTCTATTAGATTCTCTTCAGCTTTGTAAAAAAATTTCAGGCTTGGAATTAAACTTTAATAAGAGTTACTTTAAGATCTCTAAAACAGCTTCGAGTATGGAACTTCACATTTCTAGAATTAATGGAACTATAGAAGACTATCTCCATTCTTATATCTAGGTCTACCTATATCCACAAGAAGGCCGAGATTCTCAGAATGGTTCCTTTTGATTGAAAATGTACAAAATAGACTCCCTTCTTGATTAATAAATCACTTTCTTATGCTGGAAAACTTCAATTGATTAAAAATATTCCCTTTTCATTGCATATATATATATTGGAGTTCACATATTTTTCTTTCAAAAAATCTTATCAAAATTCTATTAAAAATGTTCAGGAATTTTCTATGGAGTCATGGAAGGGAGTGAAGGGGATGGCTAAAGTCAAGTGGTCAGATATCTATTTTTCTTAAAGATCAAGGTGATATAAGATTCAATGATATTAAGGCAACTAATTCATCCTTAATTTTGATATAATTATGGCAGATCTTGGAGGAAAAAACCTCACTTTAGATTAAATGGATGCATAGTTATTTCTTAAAGGGTAGCATATGGAAGGTGTAAAAGAGTTCTTCATATTCTTAGTTCCTTGGATAGCTCTTATAACTTAGAGACCAAGTTAAAGTTTATATGTTTTGTAGAGTAGGGAGTGGTGAGAATTTTTTAGTTTGATATGATAACTGGACAAGTTATAGCCAATTGATCTATTAGGTTAGAGTCTTAGAAGCTAGATCACTTGTATCTTATGATAATAAGGTCTCTAAGTTCATTGAGACTAACAATTAGGCTCTTCCACAACGCTTATTGAGGTACAAACCCAAATACTCACCTAACATACATAAATATGATTGTTTCTTTTAGAAACGGAAAAAATTACTAACATGACTAGCAAAGTAATTAGGAGACTATTGCATCCACTTGGCTCCAAGGTTTTTTGGTACAACATTGTATGGAATAAGTTCTTGACTGTTAAAAACTTATTTCCCTTGTGGTTACTAATGAAAAATAGATTAAGCACAATAGATGGATTGCATTTGCTAGCAATGGATGGTGTCACTCCATATTCAAAAACTATGAGGAATCCAAGGATCATTTGTTTTTTTTAGTGTTTACATGCTTTAGCTGTTTGGAAAGAGGTTAACAGATGGTGTCAATGGAATTGCACTAGCAACTCACTCTTATAATCTACTCAATGGTTAATTAATCATTCTTGTAATCATAAAGATACTTTGGAGATTTATTTTCTTACTATGGAGAGATGCCTTTATGGGCATGGAATGAAAGGAATAACATAACATTCAAAAAAAATTGTGCTACTATCAAAGAGACAACAGTTGAAATTCTACAAACCATTAAGGAGAGTATTTGCTTAAGAACTAAGTCTATGGATTCCTCAGTAGATTAAGTAATAGCCTTTTTTTATTGTAATTTTTTTTATTTTAGTGGAGTGATTACAATATAATTTCCCAACTTGTTGTTGGTTTGACCAATGGACTATTTGTAATCTTATCGATTGTTTCTTATACATTCATTTAACTTCTCAAAAAAAGTATGGATGGTCATTTTCCTCCTAGTCCTAAAATTCTCCTTCACTCTCCCATGAAAGCAATAAACAAATTGTTAAAGATGGTTTATGGATATATCTTCTTACATATTAAACAATAGATAAATAAAATAAATTGTTCCAAATTTAAGTTGCAAAGAAAAGGTGGTAGTTCCCACCATCAAGCTTCAATAATTATATGAACGCAATTTGTAGATATGGAGGCAAGAATTAAAAAATAATGTTAATACAAAGGGAACAACCTTTTTTCTTTTTATCATAACTAACATAATACCAATTTTAACATTCATTATTTTTTATTCTATTTAGAAAGTGGTTGCCACAAAGCATTATTATTTTTAAAAAATATCTAAAAAGTTACCTAATTTATCTTCCTTTCTATCTTTTAGTCTCCTTCGATATGAAATTTATCAATTGGTACTCTTTGACTTTTTCTTTCCTTGGTTCATCTTCTTTCTCTTTATCCATCTCACCATCCTTCTTTTCTTATACAACAACCTTTTTCTCTTCAAATGTTATTCCCTTTCCACTCTTAAAATTCACTATACTTGCTTACTCCGTTAGATTTGGCTCAGTATTGTTAAGCAATATACCTTGGTATTTTTCATAGACGAGATTAGCAAGCTACCCAATCTAAATTTTGAAGAGACATTTTAGTACTTTGAAGATGATATATAGATGTAGTAATGAGTATGTTATCCTATATTAATTATTTAGTATGTTATCATAGATTAAAGAGCCTGATATTCATAACAAGGGTGTCCTTCACCAAAAATTTCACAACCTATCACTTATTCTAGTTGAAATACTAATTGTAAAACCCCGAACCTTTCCTTTCATTGAATATAAATTTTTATTTTTAGTAAATAATATTTTTAGATGAATAGTGAATCTAGGTAAATAGTGATTTTTGGGGGACTCAACTTCAAAATATTGAAAAACATATGGAATAAGTATTATAGTTTAATGATACTGAAATAGTTCAAAAATAAGTTTGATTGAATGGAGTTTCAAAATTTTAGGACTAAATGTCCTTTTACGAAAATAATGGATATTGATGATTTAAAACTCATTTGAAATTTTTTTCAAGCTTTTAATCAATAAGTATTGACCGTAATTAAAGTATTTCATGATCAATTCGATAATAAGATAGTTAAGGAATATTTTCAAAACTTGATTCAGTTAGTTGACCAATTAAATTTATTAGAGGGCAATTTGGTCTTTTTTAAGAAGTTAGTGGATTAATGAGTCATTATAAGAGGACCAATTAGAGTGTGACATGCATCTTGTTAATAGGGAGTATAAAAAGCAAAACTTAAGACAAAGTTGCTTCATTCTTCTGTGAGAGAGCAAAAAACAAAAGAGCAAGAAGAGAAGCAAGGGTGACTTACTTGCAAGGAGAAGAGGAAGAAGAGGGCTGCCATTTTTTTATCGATTTTGATGGATATTTTAAGAGATCTTGATCAAGAAAAAGTGATCAACAATTACCAAAAGATTGAAAGAAAAGTAATAAGTTTTTCTAACCTTAATTTCTAGTTTTATGGGTTTTTGTGTGGGATGGATGTATTTAAGATAAATGGTGATTTTTGACTTGCTATGGAGTAGATAATGAAATTATAACCATTTAAAGGTTGAAAAGAAGAAATTAAACCAAAAAAAGAAGAATAAGAGGATCAGCCATGGCTAGGGATTTTATTTTGATGTTTCGTGATGTTTATAGTATGGTTTTGATGATGATGAAGTAAAGAAATGAAAAGGAATTTATTTAGAATTGAATTGAAAAAGTTTGATGTAAAATATATTAAGTTTAGTCTTAAGGGAATTTTGGTATAAAATTATGCTTATGATGTAATGACATGTGAATGTGGTTATAGATGATCATTAACTATATTTGTAATATTGGAATTATTAAATGAAATGTTATATTATTATTTGGAAAAAAATTTGTATATGCAGTACATATATGGAAAGTGATGAAGTTGAAATAGTTTATGATGTGTTTGGATGATGTTTGGAATGGGTCTTAGGTGAATTGTGTTGAAAAATTAGAAAGAAAATGAAATGATATATATTACAAGTGAATATTACTAGTATAAGATTATGTTTTTGTAGTATATAAATCGAAGTTTGAAAGTTGAATTTCGTACTATTTGAAGTTACATTAAAAAAATGTTACTAACTGATAAAAAGGAAAGATGATTTTAGCCTATAGTACATCGTTAGGTTTTATACATGTTATTGTACTAGTATATAACGGTTAACTTAGTGCGAGTAAGCGATGTAGAATCAGCTCTGTAACTAGTTGTTAACTATCTGCATGTAAGCAATGCAAAACTAACTTTGTAACTACCAATGTATAGAAATTAAGCTATTACAGGTAAGCAATATTAAACCATCTTTGTAACTTGTAGCTAACCAGTCAAGGGTAAGCGATGAAGAACCAGCTCTATGACCTTATACCTAAAGGTACCAATGGCAAAAAAGTTAGCGGTGGGATATTTCGTGTAAAAAAGTTCATGAAAATAATGATGTCACCACAATTTACATTAAAAGTAACTTGAGAAATTTGATTTTAGAAAGCATATATGTTTTATATTGGTATTGTATCATAAGAAATTGTTAAAATGGTTTGCATGCAAAAGTTAACACTCATTGAGCTAGTTTAACTGACACTTTGCTTTGTGTTTTCAAAATAAAACCTCTCAGGTGCATGCGCAGGGTCTTTAGTAGTAGCAACTTTACCTCTCGAGTAGTTTACTTCATCACGTACTACTATGTAGGCATTTTTGCCTTGTAAATCCTTTTGAGAATTACCGCATATCAATGAATATGTTTTGGAATGTATTTTATGTAAAGAAGGCATGCATTTAAAGTTTTTTAAAAAATGAAATGCATAATTATGATTTAGCTTTTTAAAGTTTATTGAAATGATTATTGAGATTGCTTGCAAGTAGACTTGAAGTCTAAAATTTGTAGTGGGCATTTTGATGTGATTATATAAATATTTTGAATTTTTACAGGGATTTTGAAAATTTTAGGGATGTCAAACTACAGTCTTTGTATTGCCAAAATTTTTAGTAAAATAATTTTAGAAACTATAATGTTTATATTTATGAATGCTGAGTTTAAGCTGTTCAATAAAAAGGGCAACAGGTTTAATTCCATGGAAACTTTCTAGCTAGATCAGATATTGACTGAAGGGCCACTATAGGATGCCAGGCAAGCTGCCTAGTCATTTTAGGATAGGGGTCTGTCAATGTTGGTATTAGAGCTCGCTTTTAAAAATAGGTTACCTTCTTTCTGTTTAATGTTTTTACGTCATTTTAAAAGTGAGGTAACCAATAAAATATTATGATTTACATTTATATGGTTTCATAAACCGAAAGATTTGCATTTTTGTTGAATACACAGCATAACATACAGACAAGGCTGTGGACACCTCATGAAGTCTATTCTGGCTAGTCTTACACCTGAGGAACCTCCAGCACAGAAGGAGGGTTATATGATAGACTCAGTGAGTGCTTCGTTGAATTAACCATATTTTGAATCATTACGGCTGACAGAATCAGCCAAAGTGAACTTTAATGTGGAATAGGTGAGTCAGATACTCATCACGACAATGCGGCAATCACGAGAAAATGTGTAAGCTTGAGGATGTACGATTAAGCGCACATGAAAATTAGGCGCTCAACTTTTGAAAAGAGTGGAGATCCTAAGAGTGCACTTTCATAGTTAGACCAAGTTATAAAAATATAAAAAATTGTGGGATGCACAAATTAGTAGAGGGTTATATTTTCGACCTTCCTCCTCGAGAAAAAAGAGAAGGATTGGTGGGAGGCCATTGAGAGACGACATCCCGATAGGGTGTCATGGTTAGAATTTCAGATTGAGTTCATAGACAAACTCTACTCATAAAGTTATAAGGATGCTAGGGCAGAGGAATTTTTTCTTCTAAAGAAGGGTTTGACGCCAGTGACTGATTATGAGAAGAGATTTTCAAAAGTTTATTGTTGATAGTGAAGAGCAAAAGTGTAAGAGGTTTGTTGCAAGCTTGAGCCTTAGATTGCGGATCCATCTATCTTTGGCTTCACGAACACACTACGGAGAATTAGTGGAAGCTACACTAAAAGTAGAGACAAATGCGACAACAATTACTCAGAGTTTCATATCAAAACAGAAGCGCAGTGCATCAGCTAGTTCATCCCAAGGCCCAGCAAAGAAGAATAAATCAAGATGGTCTGGTGGTACGAGGTTTAGTAGAGAAGGATCATCCAAGCAAAGATCTTTTAGTTCACCTACTAAGCCTAGAGACTCCCACGACACTATGACCTCAGTGCTAGAGTGAACTACTTTATGGAAAAAGACATTTAGGTGAGTGTCGGAGGAATATGACGGGTTGCTTCCCCTATGGTCAGGAGGGCTACTTTATCAGAGAATGTCCTCAATTAGTCATCACAGAGAGGTCGATGGCTAGATCTTCAGCACCCACATAAGCTAGAGGGGGTTACAGGTATGGTGGACCACAGGGTCAAGTTTTACTACATCTAGTAGAGGTTTAGGGGTAGCGGAGTAACCCTTACAGGACAGACAAGTAGACCCCTCGCACAGGCTTGAGTTTTTACGGGATGATATTTTCTCTAAGTTTCAAGTAAACCCATCATAATTTATACTAAGCCTAAAGACTCCCGCGACACTAAGACCTTAGTGCCAAAGTGTACTACTTGTGGATAAGACATTTAGGTGAGTGTCAGAGGAATATGACGGATTGCTTCCACTGTGGTCAGGAGGGACACTTTATTAAAGATTGTCCACAATTAGTCGTCAAAAAGAGGTAGATGGTTGGATCTTCAGCACCTCCATAAGCTAGGGGGTTACAGGTAGGGTGGCTGGGGCTTTCAGACCAAATGGTCAAGTTTTACTACATTTAGTAGAGGTTTAGGGTGTAAAGGAGCAGCCCTTACAGGACAGGCAGATAGATCTTTCGCATAGGCCTGAGTTTTTATGGGATGATATTTTCTCCAGTTTTAAGGAAGCTCATCAAAATTTATAGTATTGCAACAATTGATTCACTACATAACCATTTCAGCTTGTGGTAGCTCTTGAATCAGGCACAAGTAAACTTACCTTTACTTGTTTGCTAAGTATAGACTTATTAACATTATGATATTTGCATCGCATTTCAAGGTCTTTTCACTTTTCTAAATCTGATACTTATTTTCCACATTCATCTTATTCTTTTACATGTTTCATCCATAGAGCTGTAGTATTTTATATCAGAAAGTTCTTAAGACAATAACAGTACAAGAATTTTGGAGGCAACTTGATACTTTCCAAGTTTATGTATAATTAGTTGACTTGAAACTAGAATGATTGCACTTCTTTTATAGGATCATCTAGCAGGGAATTGGAAACTTGAATGGCGTACATTGATCTTAACAGAAGTGATTCACTCCTTGAACCAATATTAAAGGAAATTAGTGTAATGATAAAAAGTAAAGATTGATTCCATAATCGACCCCATGTTCTACAAGAAGTGTGGACCATATGATTGCTCTAATAATAATAATCTAACTGAGATATATTATATTACTGAAAAGGTTCATTTTTAAAATTTCAATTTATTGATAAAATTGTTTACATTTGTTTTTATTTTTTTAACATTTATTGATGGAAAAGAATTAAAACTTTTATATTTCATCTTTTTATAGAATTTATATAAAATTAATTTTACGTATATTTTATATTAAAAATTCATTAATTACTATTTCATATTAAAGTACTTTAGATATGTTAAAACCGCATACAATCCAAATTTCAAGATCATCTAGTTGGCATTTGGATAGTTTTAGTGTTAATAGAGTTCGCATTTCTTCCAAAATTCCAACTTAGACCATGTTTGATTGAGCTTAACAAATGTTTTATATTCAACAATTCATGATAAATTAATTGAAAAATCAATTATTTAAATCGAGTTTTGATTAAATTTAGGTTCAAATTATAACTCAACTTTGACAATTTTCTTCAAGTCTTATCAATTGTAACAAATTATTGTTAGTTTATACCTTTGCAATCAATTTATTTTGATTGTAAAGTTTAAAAATTAGTCAGACTCACCCAAAGCTTAGGAAATCTGGTCATATCCATCACCAATCTTATACAAAATTTTAGTGGTTCTTTAGGAGTTGTTAGAAAATTAGGAGGCAGGACATACAAAGTTAACAGGCAATAGGATCCAATCAAAATATCATTCACGACCAGAAAAGGCACTAAAAAGAAGAAACATGGAAGAAATCAAAAAGCGAATGCAGAATCTATAAACACACACACGCATACATATACACCACAACCTACACTAAGTAGATCAGAAAGTAGGTCATGGCTCGTGAGTTATTAGAAGGAAGCACGAGCCATGGAGTTGCCTGTCTTTTCCTGAACAATAATATTTAACAGAAACATAAGTTTGCAGGAATGTCAGGAAAATAGTAGCAGCAGCTACAAGAAATGCAATAACCATCCAGGGGCTACTAAAATGAGTATTACTCCACTCAGCCATCCAAGTCCTGATCCTGCTCCTGGAATTTGCTTCAATGCCTTGTCTAGTGACACTAAAAGCATTGAAGCTAGGCACCAGATCCTGGGCTATGTCAATGAAAAGTTCTGCAGCCTGTTGGTCACTAGCAAGGAGGTTGAAGACTATACCTTTTGATCTTAACACCTTCATATTTTAAGCTTGATTTATCAAGGAATCCGTGAAGCATATATAAGAAGTGAGACCACAAAGATCATCTGGTGCATCAGAGCTAGTTTCACAAGCCACTAAATTTAAAAGCATGGACTTGGTTGTGTTGATCATGAATTGGGGAAGGAAGAGCAATCCAGCAGTAAAGCAGCTATAAAAGCTATGCTTTTCAATCGACTAGGTGATTTTGGATTAGCTCCTGGGATTTCGGGTCGTTTTACTCTCTTTCAAACAGTAGACTTTTCAACCATTTTT
>JANSVB020000454.1:2004825-2019034 GCA_025504935.2 Erythroxylum haughtii
CGCTCATATTTTTAACAAAATAATAGCAAAAATGTAACTGAAATAGAAGTAAAACTAACAACGCCTTAGTTGTTAAAATCTTTTTTATATATATGACAAGTAGGAGTTCAAATTTTTAACAAAATAATAGCAAAAATGCTAGGTAAATCTTTCAATAAAATACTAATAAGAATATTAAATTAGGGTTTTAATAAAACGTTTATAAAATGTTATATATTTTAAAAAGTGTTGAAACATTTTAATTTAAATTAAATTATAATAAAAATGTTTAAACTCCTGAGCTCCATTCATTTGTAACAGTAGAGACTATGCTCATCAGAGGCCTAATCCTTTCTTTCGACGAAATCGAGCCCAATCTCTGGTGATGAAGAAGATGCGGCAAATCCCGCGCCGCTAATTGTCACCGCCATGACAGGTACCTTTAGTCTAGAAGTGTGTTGGCTCTAAAGCGTAGTCTCAACATCTGGTATGCATGCTAGACTTCAGTTTCATTTCGCAGCAGTAACATCTCCAAGACCTTACTTTGTGGTTTTCGGGTTTAGTGCGAACTCATCCTTGTCACAGCTTTCTTTGTTAATGTATTTCTTTTCTCATATGTATTATTTACAATGATTAAAATTTCCATCAGAAGTTCTTTGCTTTCTCTTGTACACAAGCGTTCACGTGCTTCACCTTTTTCTACTTCTTCGCTTACTGTTAAGTTCCTCGTTAACTCCTGTGGATTCCCTTTGGAATCTGCTATTTCAGCTACCCAAAATTTTCAACTTGATGATAAGAACCTCCATAGGTTTCAATCTGTGGTCCAATTTTTAAAATCTCATGGTTTTGGTGATGCTCACTTGGCCAAAATGATTGAGAAGTGGCCCAGGCTCCTTCATTGTAAGTTAGATAATCTCAAACCTAAAATGGAGTTCTTTGTAGGAAACGGGATCATAGGTGACCTTCTTTACGATTTTATCTCCTCACATCCCGATGTTTTGAGAAGGTCTCTAGATTCTCATATCAAGCCATCTTACCAGTTTTTGAAGCAACTTCTTGATAGTAATGATAAAATCATAGCGGCTAGTAAACGTTCTTATTGGTTGTGGACATGTGATTTGAAGACTAATCTGCAACCTAACATTGAATTCTTGTTGAAAGAGGGGTTGTCTTTAAAGGCCATTGAAAGTCTGATGATGTTACAGCCAAGGGACTTGTTGCAAAAGCCCGCTATTATGGTTCACGTGGTGAATACTCTGAAGAATTTTGGTCTTCAACCGGAGGATCCTCCGTTTTTGCATGCCATTAGAGTGTTAGGATCAATGAGTGAATCAACTTTTAGGAAAAAAATGGAATTCATGAAGAGTATGGGGTGGACTGAGGCGGAGGTTTTATTGGCATTTAAGCGTGTACCACACTGTTTGGCATGTTCAGAGGAGAAACTCAGGAGTAGGTTGGATTTCTATACTAATACTATGAATCTGAGTCCTCGCGAAATCATTGCTAATCCCTTACTTCTTAAGTACTCTATTGACAAAAGGATTCATCCGAGATATAATGTTTTCAACGTTTTGAAGTCGAAGAAGCTGATACCAATGGACAAGAAGATTACATGGTGGCTAAAAGTTAGTGAAGAGTATTTCTTGAAGAATTGTATTGCCAAGTTTATGGATGAAGTCCCAGAGCTAGTGGACCTTTATCTTGGGACCAACAAGGTTCAAAAGTAGGCATCTAATAACAAGAATTAACTGAATGTTGGAATTGAAAATACTTTTCATATTCCAGTTTACCTTCCTTCGTTTTGAATTAGGGGTCATTTGTGGTGTTTGGTAGTTCCTGTTGATATTGTCTAAATTTTTGTTCTTAGGATTTGTGATATTTTTATTTTGGGAACTTCGTTGAAGATTGCTTTCAGGGCCTCCTTTTGTCTTTGGTTTTATTATCTAAGGTTAGTATATGTCTGTTGGAATTTATGAAATATGAAGTTCCACATCTGGCTCCAATTACTGGTATACTAGGACATCTTCAGGTACAGGGTGAGTAAGTTGGCACTGTTCCATTAGTTACAGAGTCAATCTTATCCACATTTTGTGGTCACTTACTAACTGATCTAAACATAAAAGTTCCGAGGACAGAATGCTTCAGCCAGCTATTGACTGTTTCTACCAGTTCCTCTGACCTTGTGTGAATTCAATAAACCTAGTCTGTTAGCTCTTGTGGCTGCATGCTGATTAGTGTAGCAACAGAATGGCAATTCAGCATTGGCATCTAATGTGACTAGTACTTATTTTAATTCTGACGATCAAAATGCTTCCATTGCATATTTTGATGATAGAAACTAGACTGAGCATTATTTTCCTCTTCTCAATGGAGGTTCAGATATTGGGTGAATTATGTTGAATATAGAGACTACATCTCTGTATCCGGAAAACTTTTTCTTGGCTTAAGTTGTCGATAGAAACTATTTTGCAGAATAACACCTTCCAAGTTCTGGCTGATGTAAGTGACGCTAATGCTTTTATACCGATGTCGATCACAACCTCAACTGCACGCTTTCACATTAGGCTTTCTGCGGAGGCTTCGGATCGCAGCCTTGGCTAGAAGGCGGTAATCTTGCAAGCAGAAGCTATTTTGTACAGCATCCCCTTCTCGAAACCATATAGCAGTTTTTGAAGTTACCATTGCTGTCTGCATTGGAGAGAAGATGGAAGTAAAAATCATTACCTAGAGCATTTTTGTATTACTGATACAGATAGGTTGATAAACTACCAAGCGAACCAACCTTATTGATTGAGCCACCTAATAAATGATAGGCCTAAAAGCCATATGGCAGCAGAAGTAAACAATAACAATGCGAGTGTTTGAGGACAATTATTTGGCATCCCATCCTGTCCATAGTGTTTGAGGACAGTTCTAGAGCATCCCTTCCAATCCAGTTCCATTTTGCGACATCTCGTGTGGATGCTTCAGCACCAGCATACAAATATACAGACGGAGAAAATCAAGGATCTGGTGTGGGGGGACGGCGGCGGTGTGGTGGGGAACGGAATGATCCAAAATCGAATTTCTGAATACAGTTGTTAGAGACTGGAGTATTGACCAACTCCTTGGAGGCCTGAGAATCTTGCACTGCGCAACTGCACTTTTTTTTTTTTTTAATTTTAGACCATTGACATTCACCTTCTTCCTTCAAGTGATTCTTCTGCTAATCCTTGATTATTTGTGGGAATTCTTTTCACTTGCAGCAACTGGAAAAGAAATTGACAAGAACCTGCAGTTTTCCATTTAAGTTAGTCCAACTCGGCTCTAGGAAATAAATAAATAAAAGATAGAAGTTGCAAAAGGAAATTGAAACCGAATTTAGTAAAGAATTAGTAGGTTGAAGCTTAGGTTGCAGGCTAGCCTGGTCCTTATTTGTTTAGGCATAGTAATGAGCCGAGTTGGGCTCGGGTTGCCTATGACCCAACCTGGCCAAGATATACTTTGGCCCTGGCCTAAGCCGTGGCTTGTGAGCAGGCTGGAATGAACTGGCTTAGGCTGGTGACGGGTAGCTGGGCTTACGTAGGCCCAAAATTTTATTTAATTTTATAATGTTATAATATTTATATTTTAACATAATTTGAAATTGTGATTATATTTTCTGATTTCCTAAATTATAAATTATAGGATAACCATTTATAATAAATTGTACGATGAAATTAGTTATAAATTATACAAAAATATTTATATAAAATAAATGATAAAAAATATTTTAATATATATTTATTAAAATATGTAGCTATGTTGTAATTATTCTCAACAAACAAGCATATTTAATTTCAATTTTTAATTTTATTGTAACAATTAATTATAATGTAAATGTAAAAAAGTTCATATCTAACTATAATTTATTTCAAATATTATTTTTATGTGTTTAAAATATTATTATAATTCTTTTTAATATGATTTTTAAAAAATACTTATATTAAGTTTACAATATAATATTTTCAAACTTTTAATGTTTTTATGAATTATGTATGGAACTCTTAATTGATGTTCTTGCTATAAATTATGTACATTAAATATAATTATACATGTAACTTTTTGTTAACGTTGATTTTTTTACTTCTATAAATATTATTGTCTTTTTCATATTATATCTATCATTAACTAATCATTGTAAAATTTTTATATATTTATTACACATATTAAAAAATTAATATCATAATTACTGTAATCGCATTTAAACTTTTTTTATTTTATATTTCATATTTACACATATAAATATTATGCATATATGTATGTATATAAATCTTAAAATGAATCAATCATTTTATTAATTCTAATGTATCAATTTCAAAATAATACAAAAAGAATAGAAAAATAATTGAGTTATAAAAACATATATGTATAATATAATATATTCAAAATACCTATTAGTTTATTACAACTAGAATTCATTTTATAAATGGTTTTGATATGTTTTTATAAATTATTACTTTTATTAAAATTTGCTATAATTATTTTTGTATTATTAAAAGGTAAATTGTGAAATATTATCGAGTTGAACTAGCTGACTCTTCAACTTGTAAAAGTTTCGAGTCAAGGCATTCAATTGTAGTCAGTGTTTCGTTAGTACTGTGGAAACGATATGAGGTCGTTGTTATCGACTTGTCTCTTATTGGAGCATATATATCTGTACTATACATACACACTTTTATACAAACATTTTAATAAATTAAATAAACTTTAATAAAGAAAATTTATTTAAAAAAGCTACATGTCACATTCTATACTTTAGAAAATTTACTTAAGAACTCCAACAAAAAGTAAATTAATGTATAATTAAAAATAAAATTATGAGCAATAAAAAAGATTAAAATTAAGTTATTAATTTAACTAATTAAAGTTACATTGACACTAATATGTTAGAAAATACAAAGCTGAATTAATTAATTTGAATTTAATAATAACCTTCAATTGAAACATGTAATTATATAAATAAATAATTAGTTAAGAAATTTAATTCTTAGGAATTTATAGGAAAATTCATTAAGTTAATTATAGTTAGGAATTTCAATTTAATTAATTACGAATTTTAATATTACTTAAATAATTTATTAATTATTATAAAAAATAATTGATAAAATCAAATTCATTAATTATAAAAATCTTTACTTATGCAAATGATTATCCAAATTATTTTACAAGAAATGATCCAATTTACAAAAATTAAGATAATATCATGCTAGATAGACGAAACTTGGACATTGGATACTGGAGACTATGAGAGCATCTAATTGTACTTGTTGCTAAAATCATTAACAGTTTGGATCAAATTATTTGTATGTAAAAATATTATATTTAGTAATGTAATATTAAAATTAAAAGAATATTTAGTAATATAATATTAAAATTAAAAGAAAATTAAATATATCTTCATCTTCATAGATTTGATCAAAATAATGTGTAATTGGTTTATTAATTTCACTAGTCACCTTCGCATTAATACTTGTAGTTGTAGGAAAATTAAAAAATAATATTAGGTACGATAATATAAAATAGATAAAATTAATATATTAAAAAAAAAGAATTTACTATCAATATCTTCATTACTTAACCAACTTTAAGTACATACAAGGACTTCCACAATGCGAGGATGAAGTTGAGTACAATGAAGAGTAATACCCAACCACTAGTACCAAATATTGACTTTGAAACAACAGTGGATGACGAAATAGCTAACAAATCTCATGCAATAACTTACAAGGTCAAATAAGTATTTCCACACTTATTCCACCAAAATAATATATTGAAGTGCTCACCTTCAGTTTTAAATGCACAATCTTCGCAAAAAAATATATCTAACTCTATCATATTACAAGAAGTCTTAGCTATTTTTTCTTTCAAAAATGTAAAAGAGAACTTATCAATAATGGGTTAAAAGATGATGTCATATTTGAAATTGAACTCAGAGTTGAACTGCCTGCTCTACTAAGATCTGAATCATGAGTTTGTTGCATTATGAGTTGATAATCATTACATAATTGATATCATAATTGTTTCATGGTATATACACGCTCTTGAGCTTCACAACTGTACAATGCATTATAAATATATTCAACCTTGTCCATCTTGTATCTAGGGTTCACATATAACATTGCAATAATATCTCTTATACCAATAAGAATTCAACTTCTTCATCATCTACTCCGCCATAATCCGAATGACTTCATTGAAGTCAATCATCCACATTGATAAAACGTGCTTTATGTTAGACATAATGCTAAAGACATTCTGCAAAATTAGATAGTTTGTTCCTAAGAACAATCCAATTGTATTATAGAATAATTCTAACTTTATACAAAGTTCTCTTTGTAACACCCTTATAGGGAACCTATAACCATCAATATACGTAGTGACCAAATTCATGTACATGCATTCAAGGTATATGATTATATTATATGCTATACATATACACATTACAAAACACCTCGATGCTTAACATTGTCATTTAACAATAGTAAAACATTTTTACATTTACATGGTCATCCAAAAGAAAACATACAATGTCCTTTTACCATTACATGTACAATCAAATTTAACTAAAAACATATTCCAAAAGTATTTTTTCTTTTATCTGTTGTCCTTGATCCCTCCAGATATACCCTTTATCTCAGTGCTTTGGCTTGGACCTATACGAATTAACACCCATGCTAAGCTTAAAAGTTTAGTGGAAAAAACACTTACTTTGAATGACCACTCACATCAATTATCTGCCAAGCACACACATTTAGAAAGGTCACAACTCACGTCTTATAAATTTACATTCATGAACTAAATATTAATATTCAATGCTCATGTCAACAACGATGGCATACTTAAGCAAACTACATAATGCAAATATGCTTCAACATATTATCTATATGCTGACAATGCACATCTATAAGCCAAATATTGATATTCAACGCTCATTATTACAAATTATCAATATAATTGCATATTATTACAATTCATCATTACAACTAATACAAATGCTCATCAATACCATATTCATATTGTCATGCTGTATTTCTTATTTATGATAGTTAGGTTCCCTTTTGTGTTAAGCTTGTACATTTTCTGTAGGTGTGGATAATGGTTGTTGTGGATATTTGAAGATATCAAACTATGAATACCCAAAGGTATCAAATTATGGATACCCGAGGGTATCAAACTGTGGTTACCCGAAGGCATCGAACTGTAGACACCGATGGCGTCAAACTGTAGCAATGACATTGTAACCTATAGCATCTATCCACCACCAAGACAATGGAGCAGGCATTGTAACATTTTCTTTAACCATTTTCCAATTTCACAATTCATATATTGGCAAGTTATATGATATGCATTTCAAGTCACAAAATTT
Organism: Erythroxylum haughtii; assembly: GCA_025504935.2. NCBI lineage: Eukaryota > Viridiplantae > Streptophyta > Magnoliopsida > Malpighiales > Erythroxylaceae > Erythroxylum > Erythroxylum haughtii. Next base: position 2,012,192 of record JANSVB020000454.1, read on the forward strand.
ATATCTATGTTCATACATGCAAGTCATAACCAATCATCATTAGAAAGGTGTCAAAATCATACTTGTATAATCATACTATACATTTATGAACAATACATTCGTAAACAAATCATTTACGTACATATAAGTTTTCTTTAGAATGCATTATGCCCAATCTTAAATTCCAGTGTTCAATCATCCAATTCGCACATAGTAAGTCATATTTCATTTATTTGTAGGTATTTGAAATGTTTCATATACATTCAAAACAATTCAGATAAGATTCGATAAAAATCATAAATGAAAACAATGTCACGGTCGTGAAAGATGATAGGTGTAGATTGCATTGTATTTTTATAGGTAATTTGATATGTTTTTAGTGGTTTAATTGATTATTTAGTATGTGTTTAGCTTAAGATTCGTGTTAGTTCATAAACATTTGTGTTTTAACTGTTCTTTAGGTGAGAACATGTTTTGGAGCTTCAATTATATATATATGAGGTTTCGTGATGAGTTTGTTAGTGTTTCAGGACATTCGAAAGAGTTGCGGAGGAGAATTGGACCAAAACATATGGTCATGATCGTGGGGGACCTGCCACGATCATGACAAAAGGACCAACATTGGGCCACAAGCTTGACAAATATGCCACGATTATGACAAAAGCTCAATTATAGGGCCATGTTTGTGGGGAATCTGCCACGATTATGAGAGATAGTAGGTAAAGCAACCATGATCATGCACCAAGGGCCATGATCCTGGCCTACGGGTTGGCAGACGTGGAGTCAATTTCGGATTCGAGTTTTCGAGGGATATTTCAGACATTTTGGACCCCAGAAAGACACTAGGGTTACTCTAATTGGTAAAGACTATAAAAGGATTATAATGGAACCCTAGAAAGTAGTCTATATTCTGCCTACATTTGAAAACCCCAAAAGAGAGAGAGAGAGAGAAAAGAAGAAGATAACGCGCACCACGGAAGGATTGATGTCGATTTGATAGTATTTTCAATGGGTGTTTTGTTTTGGTGTGTTTTCGACCGTAAGGAATTAAGAAGGATGGAAATTTCGAATTCAATAATCAAGAAAATAAGGATATGTAAGGTTTAATTTCTACGACACCTCTTAGAAACTTGTTCCAAACAATCCCGATGATCAAAATAAAATCAAGAGAAACGAACAATCGACATGCCACAATTGGAAAAGCAATTGATAAGTGAAAGATGGTTCGAAAGGTAACAAGAACAAGAGAATAATACTTCTCCCTATTGAAGCAGACGACAATCCAGCAATTCTAATCTAAAAGTTGCGAAATTTTGATCTAAAGACATATATTTATACCTAGGTTAAATAATAAAAGGTTAGGCTAAAATACATGGAAGCCCAAAATAAAATAAAATTCAAAAACTAAATAAATAAGTCATATGTGTGGCGCCACTACTAGATCCATATGCTCTTGGGCTTAAGTGAATTAAATAGCCCACTCCTACTAATAAAATAAGTGGCGCATCAAACACTCATTGGACTTAAGTGATGAAGAATTAAAATAACCCAAGTCTTCTTGTCTTCAAGCTTCAAGTGTGTCCGATCCAAGGATTTGAGTTAAATGGATTAGTTTGTGTTCAATTCCATTAAACTCTCCTCCAATAAGCTTGGAGCTGGCCATCCTCTCAAGATAAAACCCCACATGAGTATAAAGAGCCTCTTTAAGTCTCTTGGCCCTAGCTTTGGTCATGGGCCCTTTTGGCATGGCTAGCTCTCTGCCTAGTCCTACTCGATGGTCCATGGTTCCGCTCACAATAGAAGAGGAAGAAGAATGTTGAAGCTTTTCATAATAGGTGATCTCCTAACGCCATTGCTCTTTTGAATCATCCAACCTGAGTTTCATTTCCTACCCATTTACCTTTTTATTCATTTAATGTGTGAGATTAAGATGAGTTATATAGATATGGGTTTTGAGTTGTTCATGATGTTCTAACTTTACCTTCAAGATTTTGCTTATCTTTAATGTTAATCTAGTTGATTTGTGTTTACTTGAGTTCGGTGCTGCGATTGATTAGTGTATTTGCATATTTCAGTAATAAATCGAGAGGGTGAACTGGATAAAATAATTAAATTAGATTAACGAGAGTTAGGTGATCTAATTGACCACTTAATCAATCTAATTGATAATTTCATGGAGAGAGATCTCTTATGAGACCCGATTGTTTATTAGAGAGCTTGAGAACTAATTAAAGTTGTGGGTAATTTTGTGAATTGAGATATTGCAAGTCTATAATTCGATTGAGGTTTACAATTTAGGGAATGATTATAACTCGAGAGAGAATAATCAAACCTACGATCATCTAGAACTGACATCCTATAAACATATAAAAGGCTAGATTAACATTAATGATAAGTAAAATCCCCTCTCTCATAACTTGATTGATTCTCTTAACGAATTTCCATCATTACATTATTCGATTGTTGTTAGTTTGTTTTGATTTAGTTTACTTTTTAGTTCAATATTCAAAATTGAATCTTAAAAAAATGCAACCTGAGTTAAGTAGTGCTTAATCACAATCTCTGTGGGACGATATTTACTTTTTACTACAAGTAACGATCCGTATACTTATGGTTTTAGGGTAAACAAGTAATTATTTTTGCAATTCAACAATAGAAACTCTCACCATTCATACCGCTACTTGTTCCTTAATATGCATATAAAAAAATCAGAACTGGGTTTCTAGGTCTTTAAGAAAATTTTTCCTCTATGTCTATAGTTTCTATAGCACTAACAATCAGACTATTTGGACTTCTAAATCATGAGATATAGGTAACATATCACAAGCTACTCCAAAACAGGGTAGTATTAGGTTACCTTTGTCAATCTCAATTTCAAAGATCATAGAGCCAAAATTAAGTCAGAGTCCTTCTAGAGATATTTAGCTGTCTTAGGTTTCATATGCAACTAAAATCACATAATTTAGAGGTCTGTAGGCTAAGTTGTGACTCAAACAATATGACTGACTCAAACAAACCCTAGACAGAATTTCACTACATAATACTCTCGTCATATTCAACTAATTATATCTAAGATAACACCGAAATAACACCAAAGCAACATCCCAGTAATAATTCCACATCCAAATGAATCTTTATATCCATTAAATCATACACAAATACAGAAATTAACTAAGTGAAGTCTCAAACCTTAAAATTGGTAAAGTAGTTCTTTTAATTATTTTCCTTCCCTTCCTCTTTGGTTTTGCTTAAATCACCAAGTGAAAAATGATAGGATGAAGAAGGTGAAATGGAGAGGAGAAAAATCTGAAGTTAAGCCATCAAAGTTTCATTCATCTCTCCTCTTTATATACTTTTCATGAATTTTCTAATGCTAGACACATGTCTCAATCTCATTGGACCATATAGCACAATCCTATTAGACCGTGTGTTACAATCTCATTGGATCACATATTACAATTCTATTGGGCCATGTGTTGCAATGCTATTGGAACATGTATTACAATTTTATTGGATCATGTGTTGCAATTCTATTGGACCATGTGTTACGATTCCATTAGACATTCATGCTTTAATGTTATTGGTCCATTAGTTGACTTTAGGGAAATTGCAGATTGGTCCTTCTTCTTCCTTTAATTCCTACATTTACTAATGATCTTATCAATTAATTTCATTCGCCTATATCTTAATTTTCTAATGACATAATTTTTTTGCAATTTGGTTAATTATATCGGGAGTTATACCCCAAAAATCATAAGCTATTCGAAAACAAGGACAACAGCCAGAACTCAATTTCAAACCAGAATTCAAAAATCTTAGAGGCAGAATAAAATTTCGGTTCCTTTATAAAAGTTTTAGACCTATGTCTTTGGTTTAATCTCCAATTGAAATTATCCAATTTGGAGGTCTACAAGCCAAGATATAGAAAAATTATAAAACTCTATTCAGTGGAACATATCCATTCAGTGAGATACACATCTCAAATCAACTAACTTTGGTCTTATCATGCAAGAGTAACATAAAAACACATCAAAATTTAACCAAAAACATCCCATTACTTAAGAAATACTTACTTTATCAATTCCCTTCACATCACATTCATAAATCCAAGCAAACATATCAAAAATTTCCATACATTTTCATGTCTAAGTATGTATGTCCATGTTGAAGCGAATAAATCATCCATTTACCCTTGTCTTTTACATTAAATACCATTATATCTCTTACTATACTTAGATGCACTTAATTAATTTGTTATGTTCACTTCTTAATACACCCTAGACATGCTATAATACTTTCAGGGTATATGTTGGGGCATTACACTCTTGCCAAGTCTCATTGATCTTCTGTTGGCACGTAGGTATACTGAGAATCCCTTTCGACTAGTCTAATAAACACCTCAACATATGGGATCGCCGACTCCAACATCTTAAAGATTGAGTTCCATTTGATTGGACAATCAAAAACCAACTTCTTTGAACTCGGAATGCATAAAATTTGTAGGGCATCTTTAAAAGTTTAAAATCTTTTAAGAGGTGCACTCTAATATAAAACACTATTCCAAATACAATCTATTGCTTCCTTTATCGTCTCCAACCCATCATTTACAATCAAGTTAAGAATATACGCAAAATAACGCATATGAAATAACTTACCTCTAACTAATAAGCTCCCAACCCTCATCTTACCCTTTAACTTCTCAATAATAGCATTATTTGTGCTACAATTGTGAACTGTGATGGTGGATGCTTTATTGTTAATGTTTAAATTCATCAAATAGTCTTTCAACTTGGTTGCCAATTATTTGTGCTACAATTGTCAACTGTGATGGTGGATGCTTTATTGTTAATGTTTAAATTTATCAAATAGTCTTTCAACTTGGTTGCCAATTTTTCACTTGTATATGATGCTGATACATAAACGGACCTATCATGTACAAATATTACCAACATCAATCATAAATTCATAAAATAATGAAAAAATAAATCATAATAATATTAAACCATATAAATTACCTCAAAATTCAATTATGTAACGTCCAATCATTATCAATATAATTTGTCGTTATTGCCAATAACCCTTCTTTTGGTTATCGATTGTCCACATGTCTGTTGTTATGACAGTCTGTCTTTCAACACTCGACAATGCTCTTAATGGCTCTCTCTTCTTGTCCTCATAAATTTTGAAAATATCCTTCCTCAATGTATTTCGAATTGGAACCTTGAAAGTCAGTTGAAGTGGATTACAAAATATCCTGAATCTTTTGTTTTCAACCAAAGACAATGGTTGTTCATCTCCAATAATCATAGTAGCCATCAAAATCCTTGATCTGTTCTTGTCAAAAGTTGTTACGGTCAATTCATTCTTTCCTTTCATAAGGGTAGGGGTAAAAAATGTTTGACCTCCTAAAACCATTTTCATTCTAGTACATGATTTTATATTTCTCTTTAAATAAGGTGCTCCACCTTTCAAACCACTCGAGTACAACTTCTAATAATACTTACCATTTACTTTTTCAATTCTGTCAATCAATATAGTCTTGTTAAAGTAATTCCAAACTTCACTTTTACGTTGTTGAGTTCTAGTTAAACTTCTATCCTCACTTGGTGCTAGAATAGAAGTTTCCACTTCTATCTTCGATACTAATTTAGAACTCTTTGATATATGCTTAATTGTTGATACATTTAATCCATTACACTTAGTGATTAATACCTTACAATGCTTAGGATACTTACTTTAGCTCATATTTGATTTTAGGTACATTTCAGAAAAGAAAAGGCTAAAGTGACCTAAAAGTATACTTATTGAGTCATCTTCTCAATATTCATACTCTACTATCTTCATGGAGCAAGAAGTAGAAGAAGATTATAAGAAGAGGAGACAAGATAGACCATAAAAATGGAGAGGGAGGTAATATGGCTCACGACTAAGCAATTAAAATGTTATAGTCGTGAGCTTTGTCTCACGACTGTAACATGAATTGCATGCACATCAGACATAAACAATTAAATGAATTGCATGCATGTGTAACAATTAAAATGTTACATGAATTAAAAGATAGGAGGACACCTCATGCTACTAATTTTCTGACATAAATTGTAAGAATGAGTCAGTTGTCACTTTAAAACCTAGTTTTAATAATAAAGAAAAAGGTGTGATGGTTGTAACATGGATGAAAAATTTGATACACCTCACATTACCAAGAGAGGGCTATAACAATTAAAATGTTACATAGCTTTTTACCTATCTATTGCATTAAAATGACAACTATCCATTCCATTTAACCTAGCTTTTGGAAGATATGATGAATAGGTTATAATGGCAGTGGGAGCAAAAGAAGGAGAGCAACCGAAGGGGATAGTTGCATCATTTTTCCTTCGGTGTTGAGGCCACTAGTCCCACTCCTTTTAAAACCTTGCTTTTATTGTAAAGAGAAGATGTTGTGTGACAGCTGTAAGGTGGAGAAGTTGAATAAAAAACCGAGAGAGAGTGAACATTAATGAAGCATCTTGTTCTGTTTGGTTTTAGGCTACACTTGTAGCGCCCCCTTACCGTAGAGTACATACCGGAATACCCGTAGGTCATTCCGATACATAACCTACGATCAGGGTGCACTACGAACTAACAATTCTAAATCCTCATGGCATCAACATAGCTAAATATTGCAATAATAAAAACCACTAAAATTTAAAACCGAAAGTTACTTGTCATTCATTCCTTAAAACTGTATATACACAATCCAGTCCAAAATGTCCCGTACATATCCAAAAGAAACTACAATAGTTCTTAACTAGTCATCCCCAAAAGATCCCCAGCTGACCAACCTGTGAGCCATGCGTCACTCGCCGGCACTCACACAGTAGG
>JANSVB020000454.1:2076905-2087781 GCA_025504935.2 Erythroxylum haughtii
AAAACTTAAATATAAAATTTTTAATTAAATAGATTTATTTAACATCTTATGTAATATTTACTAACAAATTATTAATAAAATTATGTTATTTTGATAAAATAAATAATTTAAAAGTTAAAAATTTTATTTAAAAATTAATATTTATTTGAAATACATTTTAATTATTAATTCAAATTTTACTTGAATATTTATATATTTAAATTTAATTATATTTATTAATAACTATTAAACTTTAATTAAATATAATTTAGTTATAAAAATAAATTATTCACAATTTTTATTTATTAATATATAATGTTAAATTAAATTAATTTATATTAAAATTTAAATAATTAAATAATATATTAAATAATAATAAATCAAATTATGAAAGAAAAACAAAAACCACTTTTTATAGTTTTCATAATTTTTAAAAACTAGAGGAAACCATAACCAAAAATAGAAACTAAAAACTCAAACAAATAATTATTTTATTGAATTTAAAAACAAAAATACAAAACTAAAATAAAAATAAAAACAAACACCCTATAGTGTTTGGATAGGCTAAGTATTGTTGTGTAATTCAATATTATATGTATGTTTTAATCACTCGACTAATTTCTATTTGTAGTGAGTTATTTGATTTAATGGTTGGTCAATTACGTTTACTGAATAATCAACTTAACCATTGCCGCTATATTTCTTTTATAAGAGATAGAGAAATTATCGAGTATACATGATTATCAAAGTGAAATTTAGGTGAGGCTAGCAAATTAAATAGAGTAAAATTGTTTTATTGTATATACTTTTTAATGTGACAATTCGAATAGTTGCTCTAGTACATACAATTTTTGTAATGGTCAAACGTCAATTTTAGAAATAATGGGAAACTATTTGGATTAATAATTGTTGAAAGGTCGTATGTATTCTGTTTGATGTCAACTTAAACAGCTACAAATAAAGTATATAAAATTAAAAAGAACATAAAAGTTGAATAAGGTTTTGGTTGGAAAGACCCTAAAATTGTAAATTGTGTAACAGAGATGGGTATGAGAGAGTTCAAATATAAAATGATAAGGAAGTTAAATTATCATATACAGAAAATTAATAAAATAATTTTATATATGATAGTGAACATACCGATTCCAAATTTATATTATCCAGCAGTGACAGAGACATGAAAATTAATCAGTGATGCTTATCATTTTAAAATTTGAGGAGAAGGACATGGAACATTCGACTATCTATGCTAAAAGCCAAATGCTCGATTGTTAATTAGATAACATTGTATAGGTACGTCGTAATTGAGGAATGTACAAACAAAACGGCCAATACAAGCTGATGAGAGACAGAAAGAGACGAACAGAATGGAACCACAGGCAAAGCAGCATCTCAGCACCCACCCGCACTTGCATGCAAGAACACCACAGAAACCTCCAATTTAAGTCCAACCCACCAAGCTATCCACGCGCCTGTACTTCCAACAGTAACTCTTCGCTCCCATTTTGGCTTGTTTTGGCAATGGCGGTCAGAGGAAACCATAAACTAGACTCATCAATCGCTACACCCATTGTTGTCAAGTCGTTAATGCTCAGTGTTTCTCCACTGCTCTTAAGCATCAATAACCATGTCAATTTTCAATCTTAGAATATGTAACAAGTTCATGGACTTATGCCTAGTTGTTTCGAAGGCTTTAATCTTCCTAGATCAACTGGGACAACAAAATATGACGACGGCAACTTAGATCATGGTTTTGGAAGAAAAGTTTGAAATGAAACTTGATCAGCACCCTCATGGATGATACCAAGGTGGCGTCTTTAGCATAAACCCATTAACCTCACACCATTTAATGCTTGTATATATAACAATCCACTTTCTTTATACCTCTTGAGTCTCCATGAATCGAATGCCGCTAAATCTGATGATAAGGACCAGAAAAGACAGTACTGGAAATTGTTAATATCTTTCATAAGTACTCTTCCATCTTACAGGCAAAAAAACTGAGATAGACAAAGTAACCTTCCATGCACGTACAACTCCGATACCCAAAAAAAAAAAAAAAAGAGATAGAAAAGAAAAGGTAAATTTAGAGATGAAGAGAGGTATCAACATCAGAATTCTCAAAGCTCCTTGATGACGATGATGTGCTTGCAGATGATGCGTTTCTCCAAGAATTTGCTGGGGATTTCGTCGCTCGAGCATCTACATGCCTGCTATGCGAGTTTAACCCAAGGGATAGCTGTGACTCATCAACTGCCTGGGCTGGTCTATTTGGATCGGCCATCCCTGGCTGGAAGGTCAACTTTCTAGGCTCTAAATTCAAGCTTGGAGCGACATGACTACTACTATGATCAGACTCTGCGAATAGTTTGAGCAGCTCTTTCTCCTTTCTCTTTTCTCTCACTCTCTGCAATTCTCTAAACCTTTCTTGCAGAAGAGCAATGGAAGAGTTGATCATAGTGGAGTCATCATTTTGGTTACCCATTGAAAAGTTTGATAGGAGGAATTGTGAAAGGATTAAAAAAAAAGAAAGAAAGAGTTTGATGTGTGCGTTTGGGTATAGTCAAGTTGGGTGTATATATAGTAAGGAGTATAATTTTGGTCATGTAGTATTGATTTTATGCCAGTTTTAGTGGTATAATTGTTTGGAATCTTGAGGATGTAAACATACATCAGAGTTGGCTTAAGCCAGGCAAAGTGCAACAGGACAAGTACAGGGATGAGTTGGGTTGGTGGATGTTAAGGTAAAAGGACATTTTTAATACAGGAAAAGTGTGGAGGAGTGAAGCCAAAATGAGATTGGAGAGAAGTATTTGGAAGAGAATAAATGGTTAGGTAATGCTGTGTCTGTTTGTCGTTTGTAACTCCCGAGAAGATTTTCTTTGGAGGGACACTGGCAATTCTTATACATGTTTTTTCAACTCTCTCCGCCTACTCTATCGCCTGTCAATATGGACAGTTTAGCCTCTTGACTAAATGACAGTAATCAGAAGGAATAATTTTCAAAGTCTTACTTACAATTAAGGAGGAAGGAAGGAGACGAGAGAAGGTGGTGATTAGATTTTTACCAAGCCAAACAGGTCCTGACAGCTTCCGACCTTTCAGCTCATGTGGGAGACGCCAGGGCTTTGCGCTTCAGGACAAGCAAGGAATGGTATTAGACAAAAATGTTACCAAGTCCATAAATTAGGCCCCGGGGAGCCTAGGCTCATTGTTTCTGTCCTTATTGCTGCAACACAAGCCTCTGGTGGTGTCACTTTAAGATTCTCAACTTCTCTCAAACATTGTGACTGAAGAAATTAAATATGTTCAGTCCAAAAACCCATTTTGTCGTTTAATCTCAAAAGTAAAACATCTCTTCATCATCAGACAGAAATGTTGAATTGCATTATTGAAAAGAATGGAATATTTGTCCCCACAATAATTATATTGTTATGTCTTCTTCCATCCTCCCCCACAATAATACTAAGTTAAAGAAAAAAAATTACCAAGAAGAAGTGGCGCAAAGCTCATTAGTTGAATGATAAGCTTCCCCTCCCTTTCTTAGTTTATGGTTCCCATGTGTCTATATATTTTTTCTACAAACAAAAGCCTTACTTGTGAAAGATTCTCATTGACTTTTTTGTTCTTTCGTAGTTGTCGAAGAGAGTTGATTATTAGAGATAATGGGAAAATTAGGCAGGTAGCTACCCAAGTTTATGAAAGTTTTGACAAAGTAGAATTTGATTATACCCTAATTAGACAACGATATATCGAGTGCGTCGTCGTATTGATTTAACAACATATCTATGGCTTACTCCTATTGCGGTTTTTTTTATAATCAGAAAGGGAGAAGTACAGGTCTTACATTACTAGTCGGGGAAATGAAACTCCCGATATATCCTTTACGAGGATGGATAAACAACCTACAGGCGGGTTTTGAAACAGATAAATGCCAAGTTCGAGTGAATTGACATAGTTGGCTAGCCAATCCGCAACCCTATTAATCTAGCGGTAAACATGTCTTGCTTTCACTAGCCAATCTCTAGCTATTAATTGGTAGATCCCTAGTATCAGGGAATTAAATGGAGCTTGCTAAGCCTCTGAGGAGGAGAATATATTGATAATAATCATCAAGTCTACATCTAATTCCACTCGGCGATACCCAAGATCCCATGCCAATTGTATGATAGAATTTTATCATTAATTGTGAACTAGCATAATTGAAATTATTTTGTACAAATCCCGATTAATTAGATGTCAATTGTAATTCTCTCTTTAATGTATCATTGGGCCTGTGTTCATGGGCTTGCTATGATGGGTAGGCTTGGCCCATGTTTTGTAGTGCACAGGAGGCCCTACTGCTAGCCGACTTTAAATACAATCGCCCCATTGAGAACTGTAATGCGTGTGTACTTTTGCTGATTAAGGATTCGGAATAGCAGTAGTAAATCCTCTGCATCTCTATCGCGTCGCTTTACAGAACATTACAATGAATTCGATGTTTCCCCAATTTTCAGGTATTTATCAATCCAATTATTGAATATAGTATGTTGCAATTCTAGGGTTAATTATTTGTGTTGATTAATTACAGAATTAATCTGAAATTTCGTGTATAATTTTCTTTCAATTGGTATCAGAGACGATTAACCCTAATTGTGACTGCTGTTATGGTGTAATTTTCGGGTTCCTATTTCATGGAATTTTGGGGTTTTTTCGTTTTTTCTTGCTAACTGTGTTTTCTTTTGTGGAATCGTTTTTATGTTGTTGCCATGTTTCGGTTTGATGTTAAAGCATGGAGTAGGTAGTTCGATTTGTTGTTGTCTTTCGTAAAATACATAAATGTTACTAACATTACAATAAAACAATAGAATGAGCACTTTCATGATACATTCAATCATCATATTGAAAAATATACATTCAATCATTAACCCTAATAACAATAGTAAGATAAAGGTTATCAACATTATAATAACAAATAGAAAAAATCACTTTCATGATACATTAATCACATTAACAACATAAATGTTACCAACATTGCAATAAAACAAAAAAAGAGCACTTTCATAATACGTTCAATCATCGTAATGAAAATAAATTCAATCATGTACATTAATCACATTAGTAAGATAAATGTTACCAATATTATTACAACCAATAGAAGCACTTGATAGTAAAAAGAGCACTTTTAAGATACCATCATTCATCATAATCAAGTTCTTCAAAATCATTATCATTAATTGCATTATGATTTGACTCTTTATTGCTATTATATTCAATCAAAGTATCATCATTTTTATATAATTCATCCTCAATATAGTCTTCATTCCATTCTATGATAAGATTTTTTGCACTTTGATTGATTCTAGTATATTGGGATCAACATATCTCTGATGGAATGATGATATATCCTCACCTTCAATTTCGAGAGCTACATTATTTAACTATGATTCAATCTCTTGATATAATTCATCACCATCTTTAACCATTGGACCATTTTCCCTTTTATAGAAATCAAAAAGATTTCAGTGTTAAAACTTTGCACAACTTTACAATATTGCCCAATACAGTTTCATTGAGATAGATTACTTGTTTCATATGACTTGTAAGCACAAATGGTTCATTTTCATACCATGTGTTACTAATATTGATGCTAGTGATATGGCCATTCACTTTTATGTTAATCCCTTTGTCACCACGATATATTAAACTATGTGCACTTAAATAGAACAACCTCTTTATCCTTGATGTAATGTAACTCAATTATTTCAAAGATAACATTATAGAAGTCAATAAAATTATCCTCAAGTTATCCCTCAACAAACCCACATTTTAGCTTCTAAGGCAATTGTCATGCTCTTTTATATGAAATCTAACTCCATTAAAAATGTAACTTATATATTTTTTCCCAAGCATATGTGTCCTATATGTTAAATTATATAAAATTGTCATCACTTATAGCAATTTACAGTTATGTAATTGTATGATCTAAAAATACTATAAGTCAATGTTGTAATCTCACTTACAATATTCAATTTTTCATACTATTACATGAATAACTTACTTATATCCTAAATCATAATGGGAAATTTATCTTATGCCTTTCTTCAACATGAACCTCACTTTTGATTCTAATACACCTTCATGGTTTCTATTTAAAAAATAAATTGATTATAAAAAAATAGAGGTTGAATGCTAAATTTAAATATGAAATAATGAATGAGAAGTAATATATATACACCATATATAAATCGACGTCATCACAGTTGTTTAAAATGAACCAATAACCAATTTCAAGTACCTCTTTAGTTAACTCCATATATTTTCTTGTTCCAAGTGGCCTTACCTTATTGAGAGAAAATTGGCAAGCCACCTTCTTTATCAAAATCAAATTTACATTGTTTTCTATTAAATCATGTCTCCATGTCATTAAGTATATAGAACAAAATTTCAAGTATTCATTCGATACATAATCCTCTGCAATAGAGACCCTAAAAACCTAAAAAAATATATAAAAAACATTAGCATTTGTTACTAAATAATACCGAAAAAAATGTAAAAGTGAATACAAATTACCTTTCAATTGGGAACATCCACTAATATTGAACTGGTCCACAAAGTTTTTCCTTATATGGCAAGTGAATTGCCAAATGCATCATAACATTAAAGAATGATGACAAGAAAACTAGTTCAAGCTCACATAGAATCAAACCTATGCCTTTTCCATTTTTTAAGTTTTATTTTTTATGTCCTACAACATAATTTCTTAAAAAATTACCTAATTGTGCCAAATTTATAAAAACATCCTTTGACAAACACCCACGTATTTCAATAGGAAGTAATTGTTACAGAAATATATGACAATCATGGCTTTTCAAATAAGAAAATTTTTCCTAATTAGCATTGACACAATGGGCTATATTAGAGGCATAACCATACAGAAACTTAACTAGTTTAAAAAATTGATAAAAAGTTTGTTTCTCTTTTTTGGACATAATGTAACGTACAGGTGGAATCATATATGACCCATCATCTCTCCTTTTTAAATGCAAATCTTTTCTTATATTCATGTCTTCCAATTCTAATCTAGCCATAATTATCTCTTTTGATATGCCATAAATCCACATCAAAGTACCTAAAATATTATCACAAATGTTTTTTCAATATGCTTGACATCAAGATTATACCCTAATAGCAATGCCTTCCAATATGACAAAAGAAATCATCTTTCACTTTCGATCACTTGGGCATTTTCCAAGTATGCAAATGTGATAATTGATCAAGAACATCATCAACTAAAAAGGGCAAAGGTGCTTCAATATGTTCTAATTTTCCATTAAACAATTTGCTTCTTTTCCATCTATGCCCTAGTTCTAAGTAACAATGATGTCCTCTATAACATATTTTATTTCGTAGCCAAATTGAATGAGTTTGATAATTACACACAGGACAGGCAATATACCCTTTATTACTCTATCCAAACAAACTGCCATAGGCCATAAAATCATTTATAATATATAAAATAGCCATATACATTCTCAATGTTTCACCATCAACAACATCATAAGTTTCTAATCCAACATCCCAAAGATGTTTTAAATCATTAATTAATGGTTACATGTATATATCAATATCCTTACTACGAGTAGTGGGTCCTAGAGTAAGTAAAGACAATAAGAAAAAAGGCTCCTTCTTATATTGCCATGGTGGAAAATCATAAGGCATAAGAGTTACCAACCATATGTTGTAAGAATTGCTTATATTACCAATTGGATTAAATCTATCAGAGGCTCACCTAAGTCAAACATTACGACAATCCTTTGCAAAATATGGAAACTTTTTTTTCAAAGTCTTTCTATGCCTTTGAGTCTACTGGATCATGCATAATGTTATCATCAATATGTTTGTTTTTATGCCACCTTATATCTATAGTTGTTTTTGTTGACATAAAAATCCTTAGTAGTCGTGGTTTATTAAAGATGATATGTGTTTAACTGTTGATTCATTTGATATACTACACTTAGTGATTAATGCCTTAGAAATGTTTAGGATAGTCACTTTAGCTCATATTTGACCTTAGGTACATTTTGGAAGTGAAGGAGCTAAAATGACCCAAAGCATATCCATTGAAGCCATCTTCTCAATTTCCATATTCTATTGATTCATGGAGCAAAAAAAAGAAAAAAAATTAAAAGCAAGAGAAGAAAATTAAATGCCAAGAAAGATGACACATATGCTGGAAATACAAAGAAGAAGAACATTTAAGCAAGAAGAAGACAAGAAAAATGAAAAGAAATGAAGAATGAACCATTAAAATATCTCATAGCCATGCTAGAAAAGTTGCACAACCTTGAGTCTGTGTGTCACAGTTGTGCAACAAGATGCCTGGGCATGAGTTATTCCTTATGCCCTTTCAACATCGTAATCACCATAAACCGAAGATGATGTAAGGGGACAACTACTTCTCATCGTTCTTCTCACACCAACATCCATGCATGCTTCTTGGCAGCCTTCCCATGCATCTTTTCATGCTTCTAGCTTGCTGCTATGGTCTCATGTTGATAGCTCCCATGTATTTGTCAGTCTTCTCATGGTGATGCCATGCTATGTTTCTTTTTCGTCAACCATCCATGCATGTTTCTAGCTCCCATGCAATACACAGCCAAATACCAAGCTTCTCGCAATTGTGAGAAGCTAGTCATAGGTGTGACTACCTGTGAGAAGTAATTCATAGCTATAGAAGGCTAGGTGTCCCTCGGTTAAACCTGTTTTTATTCTATAAAGAGAAATGTTAAATTATGGCAGAAATAAGGAAGGACATTGGGGATATAACCTAGCTGACAATGTTCTCTCATTTTCTCTTTGATTTTTCTTTGTTCTTTAACATCGATAGTGGTGATGGAGTGGATGGTCGATGGTGAGAGTTTAAAGATAGAGATGGAAGGCTAACTTTCCGATGTCAGTTCAACCAGGATATCAAAGCCAAGTCACGGTTAAACTATTTCATTCTTTTAACGTTTTAATCTCTTTTCAAATTGTTGTGTTGTTTGTGCTACTTGATTTGGGTTTTGGATAGATGACCTCAATACGTTATCATGATTGTTCTATTTAGAGCATATTGCTTTAATGTTGAATGTAATTCGTAATTGTTACATTTAATGTTTGTTAGTAGCATCTAATGATCATGAATCGTTAGGAATAACATAACTTAGGTTAGATAACCTAAACATGTGAGGTTACTGCCTATATTGGTCATTTTTCACTTCGTAATATTACTGCCAAATTGAATCTAGAGATCGTATCCTAAGTTATTCGATAGTTAGGTTTAATGATTGTATCTTAATTAAACACAACCTAAGGGAAAATTGGAATTAGTAGAGTGTTCTATTAATCTTATATCAATATTCTGAAGAGAGGTGTAAAGACATTAGGATGATGGAATATACTTGATTGTGTTTAGGTTGAGACTGACCATAGAACCAAACCTTACTTGTACTCAACACTTTAATCATTTTTTATTGTCTGTTTTAATTTGTTTTCGATAGTTTACATTTATTTTATTTTCTAAATTGCTAAAATCTAAAAAGCCCCTTTTATATTGTCTTTGCATTAATTAATTCCATTATAGAAAGTAATCGAACATTTCCTGTGGATTCGATCCTGACCCACCATAACTACAAATTTTAGTGTGCAGAGTCAGGCAAATTTTGTGGTGCACTTAACATGTGATGCCAAATTTTGGCATCGTCGCTGGGGAGTATGGTAATTTGATTTTTGTATTTGATTTTAGTTGGCGTTTTGTGTTTATATTTTTTTATATTTGTTTGTTTTTGATTATTTGTTAACTTTTAAAAGTTTTTTAGTGTGGTGTATGGTAGTTACAAGATCTCCATGTAGAGAAATTGAACAACTTGATCTAGAGATCATGAGAACATTACAGAGATTGTGTAGGGAAGCATGATAAACTTCGGTAGGAGAATTCAAGAACTTTGAGTGAGTTGGTTGCATCAGATTTAACTCAAAGACCATTATGTATAACATTTCTGAATTTTACTGAATATGTTACCTTTGATTTAACATCTGGACTAATACATTTATTGCCTAACTTTTATAGTCTTGCAAGCGAGGATGCATATAAGCATCTTAAGGAGCTCGATGTGGTTTATTTGACCATGGAGTTACTAACGAGCAAATCATGATGAGAGCCTTCCAGTTCTCATTAAAAAATGCAACGAAAGATTAGTTGTTTAATTGATTTGCTAATAGGAAGCATGAATACCTGGTTGGAGATGAAGAGATTATTCTTGTAGAAGTATTTTTTGGCCTCAAAGACGATAATTATTTGGAAGGAGAAATGTGGTATTAAGTAGCATAATGGAGAGTCTCTTTACGAGTACTGGGAGCAGTTTAAGAAGTTATATGCCAGTTGTCTGCACCACAACATACCAGAGTAACTTCTTATCTAATATTTCTATGAAGGATTGCTACTGATGGAGAAGAGTTTGGTTGATGTAGTGTTGGGACCCGTTTCTGGAACCCAACCTCGGAAACATTCAACGAAAAATAAAGTGGCGAAAACGAAATAACGGATCATAAAGCAAAAATGGGCCAAACGGTAAAACGAATGAACGGACGAAATCAAAAGCGAAAGTCAAAGTGAGCGAAATCCAAAGGAATCAAATCGGATCAAAAAGCGAAGGAATCGAAAGCGCGTGCAATCAGACTTAAGGTCAAATTCTGACATCCGAAACGTGTACCCAAGAAAAACGTTGGAAATCATAAAGACACTTGATCTAAACCAATCCAATTCGGTATAAATTTTTTTTTCGGTTTATTGAAAACAATACAAATTTCCAATTGAAAATTTATCCATCCCTCAAATACATTTAACTCTTCAAAATCAAACATATCTCATCAA
>JANSVB020000454.1:2087881-2102609 GCA_025504935.2 Erythroxylum haughtii
CATTTACCCTTCCGTGCAAAATTAGGAATACTATGATCAATAAAGCTATGTTAGATTTGGGTGTTTCAATTAATATAATGCCTCGTTTGATTTATGTGTCCTTGAATTTAGGTCTTTTGAAAGAAACAAGTATGATAATACAATTGGTTGATTACACTAATGTTTATCCTGATGGTATGCTTGAGGATGTTTTGGTGCAGGTGAATAAGTTAGTATTTCCTATAGATTTCTATGTTATGGATATGAATGATGACACTTCATATAATCCGATACTTATCTTGTTAGGGAGACCATTTCCTAATATGACTCAAACTAAGATAGATGTTCATGAGGGCACACTCACGATGGAATTTGATAGGGAAGTCATTCATTTCAATATTTCCATAAAACATCCTCCTGCTGACGTTATTGATCTTTTGTAAATGAAATGTTTAAATTAAGTTGCAAGGATCATTTAGAAATAGTTTTGATTGAGGAATTAGAATCAAAAGCCAACATTAATGTTTAAATGGGAGAAGAGCTGATGGAAGTGGTGGCCACTTTGGAATCATTAGAAAATTGTCCAAACATATATGATTTAGCTTCTATAAAACTATCTAAATCTCATCAAAAGTTGTTACCTTCTGATGTGCAGGCAACAGAACTGGAAATGAAGCCATTCCCTATACACCTGAAGTATGTTATTCAAGTTATGTAACGACCTGCTACATTTCAAAGGTGTATGGTAAGCATTTTTTATGAACATGTCGAGAAGAATATTGAGGTATTCATGGATGATTTTAGTATATATGGATCTTCTTTTGATGAATGTCTTAAGAATCTTGCCATTATTTTAGAACGATGCATAGAAACTAACCTTGCGTTGAACTAGAAAAATTGTCATTTTATGGTGAATCAAAGTATAGTTTTAGGCTATATTATATCTACTAGGGTATTGAAGTAGATAAATCTAAAGTTGATCTTATTTCTTTTTTACCTTATCCCTCAACTGTGAGGAAAGTGAGTTCTTTTCTTAGGCATGTAGGTTTTTATCAAAGTTTCATTAAGGACTTTTCGAAGATAGCAGCACCACTATGTAAGCTTCTACAACAAGATGTCTCCTTTGAGTTCAACGAGAAATGCAAGGAAGCATTGAACAAACTCAAGGAGCTTCTAACATCCTCACTAGTGATTCAATCACTAGATTGGAACCTCCCCTTCGAGAATATTTGTGATGTAAGTGATTATGCAATAGGGGCAGCTCTAGGACAAAAAGTAGGAAAAGCTTTGCATGCAATCTACTATGCTTTCAAGACTCTAAACCTAGCCCAATTGAATTATTCAACTACTAAAAAAAACTCTTATCTGTGGTTTTTGCTTTGGAAACATTTCAATCGTATTTGCTTGGTGCTAAAGTGATTGTTTATTCTAACCAAACAACTTTACGATACTTGCTCAAAAAGAAAGAAGCAAAATTGAGGTTGATCAAATAGATTCTTCTCCTTTAAGAATTCGACTTAGATATCAGAGATAAGAAGGGGCTAGAAAACATGGTGGCAGACCATTTCAATCATTTGAAATAGGATGAAGATGATATCCCTCTATAAGAAAATGGTATGTAGACATTGTCAATTTTTTAGTTACTAACGAATTACATGTTGAGTTACCTATTTGAGTTATGATTACTGACAACGATATGATTTAGAAGGCTTTAACCTCAAATATCTCCAACTTCTTGCACTTTTTAAATCTGAACTATCAACTCATTTCAAGTCTTAATGGAACTTTGATCCTTTAAGTACTTTAATGAATGATTCCAAAAGCAACATGATTAGGATTCATGCTCCTAAAGCACCTTCTCATATATTGATTTAGTTCACTTAGGCATGACCTAGAGCTTCTCTAATAATTTTCCTAGTTATCATAGGAAGAATAAGCAATCTAAATAGGATTAAAAGATTTATAAACATTTCAGACACTTGTGTGTTTTGTAACCATAAAACAAAAACAATTGAGCATCTCTTATTTGGTTGAAATTTCTCCTTTGACATATAAAATACAATTATATGTATGTGTAACGAGATTATTCCCATAAAGAATTGGTAGGCTCTCATTGAATGTTATATTTAAAACATAATAAGAAAGAAGATAATTAGATTTGGCACTGAGCAACATAATTTGTAAAATCTAGATGAAGAAGAGTATAAGCATTTTTTGACAAATTTTTGTACAAGAACATATCCGTTTTAAATCAATCATTACATCCATGAAAGAAGAGCTTATAACACACTAACTTAACTAGACGTATAGCCTGTTATGGTGAAAAATTGGAGATTACCTTATAGGAGTTAGAGTTAAAGAGAACCTAAACCATGGATGGCATATGGTGATGATATTCTTGAAATACATTCAAGATTTTTGTTGTTCAATGGAAAAGGCATAACGTCACTTAATGACATACTTAAGGTTTAATTCAATTATCTCTTGTTTCTTTGTTCTTGATGTTCCCCTAATGTTTGGAGTTTATTATAGCTTATGGATGATACATTTCATACTATTTTATGAACTTTCATTCAATATTGATAGGTGTAAATTATAATGTGTTTTCTATATGTTATATTGTGTTTTAATGTTTTCTTATATTATAATGATGTGCTTAGGACTTAGATTTATCTTCTTGTTAGTGTTATGTTTGTTTTGAGTGATTAATTGTTTCTTAAGGCAAGAATTTGATCTTAATTGTAGGTTTCAAGGGTTCTATGATGTGTTTGGTGATGATTGAAAACAGGAAAAATTGAAGAAAAGATGAAGGAAGAGTTGGAAAATAATGTTTGACGTGATCATGCTTGAAGTAGTAGCAAGTCGGAGAACCTATAACATATTAGTGCATCCTATACACGATCGTGACAGAGAATTGGAGTAATCCTATGCGTGATTGCTTAAGGAGCTTTTCTAGGTCACAATTTTTTTATACTTTTGATGATTCTTGGCTATTCTTGGAACAAAAACGTATGAAAAAAAACCCTAGAAGACTCAAGAGTATATAAAGATCACTTGATGGCTAGAAAACATAATAAGAGGAGATCAAAAGAGCAAAAATCTAAAAAATAAAAAGTACAATTTCTAGCTCAAGGAAAAGAAGATAAGACATCTAGATTCAATTCTCTACTCTTTTCTTATTTTCTTGTTGTTTTTGGATATTAATGATGATTTGATTGGCATGTATAATTACATTTATGGATTTCTAAATTCTTTTTGGGAATTACTATTGATTTATTTGTTAAATTTTACATTCTTGAATTAATGAAATATAATTGTGATGTTTATTGCTTTATATTCAATTTGAATTGAGAGAGTAGATTGGATTATTTGTGTCACAAAGAAAGAGCTAGTACCATAATAAACCTATAAACATCAAATCAAAATGTTGTTGAAGAGAGATCTTAATTGTTTATTAGTTAGCTATAGGATTGCTTCACATCTAATTACATTATTAGGAAGAGTTTTGAGTGATCAAGAGATCATAATTCAATTTCTATCTATTTTGAAATGAGATTACTTGATTAGATCTAAAGAAAGGGTAATCATAATCATTGGATATCTAGGGTAAAGTATGATCAAATCAAGAAGAATAAGTGAAAACAAATAAGGATGAAGTAATTCCTAGTTTTGATCATTGGTCAATCAATTAATTCACTGCAAATTAATTCATTGTTTAATTATCAATTCTTTGTTTTTATTTTTATTTTAATTAAATTATCTTATTGGTTACATTAAACAAGATTTACAAAAATTGTTAGGTGACTACTTGGATCCTCGTGGGATGATACTTTTTATGCTATAAGATATGATATATATACTTGGAGTAAAGAAAAAATTTCATTTAAAACTTCAAAAATTAAACTATTTATTTTTCAAAAAAGCATACGCTTTCAATACTATTTTTGATGTTCTATTTTTTTGTATTTAAATTTTAACTAGAACTTATATATCTTAATGTTAATAATTCCACAAATTTATGAGGAAAGTGTATAGTGTATAGTGTATAGTGTATATTTTATTTTTGGTGTTGTCTTAAACCTTTTTCTATATTTTTTTACTTAACAATGTTAAGTTCTTTTTCTCATCTTTTAATGTTCATGCATTTCAAGATAGATTTATAAAGATAAAAGAAATTTACATGCCTGAATACTTTTAAGTACACAATACAAAATTTTAACATATATATCAAAATAAATTCATAAACCATTATCTTAAGTTTTAAAGTCAAAATATTATATTTATCTATATAAATTAATTGGATATAAAATTCCATTTTCTTTTTAATAAAATCTACCAAATATTATTACAAAGATCGTATTAAAATGTTAATCACAAAATTTCAATCTAAGCCAAAAAAGGAATAATGATTAAAATCTAACTAAGCAATATTTATAATGGTTATTAAAAGAATGAATAATCTACTTCTAATGAATTTGAGTTAATATTAAGTTAATGCTGAGATAAGAAATCATTTATGACAAATATTATTTTGAAAGACAAAACAATGTATTAATATCTCTAAAAAAGGAGTAAAATGGACAAAAGTTCCAAAAGAAGTTAGTACAACATTGTTCTTATATTAGAAACATATTTAATTAGCATTAGCGGTGGTAAACATCATAAGAATTGGTGTTGATGCTAAAAAGGATCTCTAGACTTAGTACGCTTGTACTAAAGTATAAAGAGGAGATGAAGTCAACATATTCTTATCATACATTTCAACTTGTTACATTATTATCTATTTCTTATCACATTATTGATGTAATTAGTTAGAAATATGAATAATTATAAAAGGTTTAAATACCCTAGTTGGCAACCATACCATTGCCACAAAGAAGATGAAACATCTTAGTGATAATTTATTCTCTAATCCAACTTGTAAGTTCTTAAATGATCTATTGGCTCTATAACTCTTCTTTTCTTTGGAAAATTCTATTTTTTTCCTCCATATTGTATTAGCCACACTCTTAAATTTGATTTTATCCTATCAATAATTCCCATATAGTCCACCTCTAGACTTATGAGGTTGTATAATTGTTTATCTTTTTCTAAATAAGAATAGATAACTTATAGATTCAGATTTTTATTTACAAAGGAAATAACAAGTTTAAAATTTCATTTTGGCCCTTAACCTATCTAGGGTACTTAGTGTCATTTTAATGGTTAACCATATAATGGAAGAAAATTTTAAAAGTGCCTACTTAAATCATTTAACTTTTTGAGCTTGAGTTCTAAGTAACTTTTTTCATAATCTATTTGTTAAGTTCCTTAAGGAGTGTCTCTACCACTTGATTGGATCCTCCATACTATAAGTAAGCATTGTAATTTAGAACATTATCTAGAATTCTAGATATTTCTATAATATTGCAACTCCATTAGTTGGCTTCAATGACCTTATTTATTTTTACATCATTAGGAATTATGATTTTGATAATAGAGAGCTCATTAATCATATATAAGGGTCCTATTGGTTCTAATTATCATAATAAAACCAGGTTGAGTTACCATCTCCAATTCTAGAATTAAAATCTAAGCAAACTAGCTCCCTTAGCTTAATAACTTGTAGATAATCCAAAAGGAGTTAGTTTCTAAGCTAACTTTCTTAGAAGATTTTTTTTCCTTTTAGATATTGATTGTGAACCCATTCCAAATTAAGTTATCACAATTCCAAAAGAAATAACACACATGTATTTAAAATTTTAAATATAAATATTCAAAATTAAAAGAAATTCGTTACTAAAGAAGATATTTGGGTAAAAATGGATGAATTCATATGACTTCTCATAATGCTACTTTTGAGACCTTAAAGAAAACAAAAATTAGTCGTGGCCTCTCATTAAGATGTTGAGATCAAGAAGTTCTATTTATCCTCTCATAAAAAAAAGAGATAGAAATAAACTCAGGACTTGTTTCTCGTATGATAATTAGTGTGACATAAGCCCCTTACACTTGCTGGAAGAACTCAACTCTATCAAAGGAAGATTTCCTTTAAACACCAAAATGACCAAAATTACCTCTAAAGATTCCTAGAATTGAAGTTAGAGAGGTATATCTCTCATTACAAACAACCTACCTAACTATAGGCTTGATAATGTATAGGAAGATACAACCATCTGGACATTGGAAAAATTTTTGAGCAATAGATCTTATTTGGATTTTTTCAGACCACTCTTCCCCAATGTCCTTTGACATGAACTCTACTGGTCTAAAACCTTAGGACCTAAGTTAGCGACCACCTTTGGGCTTGCTTTAAAAATAAGCTTTGGATTAAGGATAGGATAAAAACTCCTAATCCTCTATGTGTTATATAAAATTCAAGGAATACATAAATACTTTGAATGTCCTTATTTGCAATCCATCTAGTCTAGCTTACAACATATAATGAAATCATTGTGATGTAAGAAAATGGAAGCATATTATACAATCGGCTATAAAGAGGACCAAGAGGTTGGATAATGATTCAATTATGCTCAAGACTACATTCACTTGTCTTGACTACATCATATCACAATAAACCTGAATTGGACAAATACAACTAGCTCAAAACTTGTTGTATCCAACAACTGCAACACTCAATTCAGTAGCAATGTAAGGAGGGAGTGCATTTATGATTTTAGTGGTTACTTAATATGTGCTTAATTGTTGATACATTTAATCCATAACATTTAGTAATTATTGCTTTGAGAAGCTTAAGACACTCACTTTAGTTCATACTTGATTTTTGGTACAATTTGGAAACATACTTGTTGAACCATCTTCTTGAAATCCACACTCAATTGTCTTCATTGAACAAGAAGGAGAAGGATTAGAGTAAGAGGAGCGAAGAAATAACGAAAAGGAATGAAGAACGACAAAGTCATAGCCACGAGATATATCTCACAGCCATGGAAAATAATTCATGGTCGTGAGAGTGTTCTCATGCCCATGACAAAATTTTCATGGGCATGACACTCTTGCATGGGTATGACACTCCTTGTCAAACCCATGATTCACACTCACGGACCTGACACTTTTTTACTATTTAATTTCATTTGCTTTTATATATTCAATCTTACTTTGTTTCTAATTTGCATCAAACCCAACCCGCCTGTTTTACATATACATATAATTTTGGAAAGTAATTGGATTTAATCTTTGTGGGATCGACATAGACTCATCATTGCTATAGTTTTAGGTCTAATTATTTTATGTAATGTTATAATATGCTACACCAATTTTGGCATCGTTGCTGGAGATTAATATCCTTTGCTTTACTGAATTTATTTTTTATATTTTATTTTTATTTTTGATTAACTTCTTTTCTTATTTGATTGGTTATGGTGCATGACAAGATCTTCTCAGTCTGGTGAATTGAAATTGGATCCAAAAATTGAAAGTATGCTATATAGATCGAGAAGAAAACTTGCACAAAGTTTCGAGGATCCATTACCATCTGATAGGAGAATTAATTCTTCACCAAGAATTCAAATAGCTATAGATTTGCTTTATGATTCTTTTAATGATTCTATTTCTGAAATAGATTCTAACATTGTAAAGTGAAATAATGATTGCACTCTCTGATTTCAACCATAATCCTTTGTGCATTAATTTTCCTACTATTGAAGTTAGTTTTGAGCTTAAATATGGTCTAATTCATCTTCTGTCTACTTTTCATGGTATGCTAGGTGAAGATCCTCATAAGCACCTTAAGGAGTTCCAAATAGTCTATTCTAACATCAAGCTAACTAGGATACAAGAAGAGTATATTAAGTTGCCCTTAAGTTGAGGGCATTTCCATTCTCATTGGGGGGACACCACCAAGGATTGGTTTTACTACTTACCTTCTGGATCAATCACTACTTGGAATAAAATGTAAAGACTTTTTCTAGAGAAGTACTTCCCTGCCTTTCAAGCTATGAATATTCTGAAGGAGATATGTACAATTTGACAGCACCATGGGCAGATATTACATGAGTATTAGGAGCATTTCAAGAGGTTGTGTGCTAGCTTCCCTTACCATCAAATCAGTGAACAACTTTTGATCCAATACTCCTATAAAAGGATTTTGCAACAACAATAAAGCTCCTAACAATAACAATATCAAAGACAAACTCAACAATCAGGCTCTGGACCTTCATTGGAAGTCATAATGAAAACATTGGCTTAGAATACTGCTTAGATTCAAAATATATCTCTACAGTTACAACAAAAAATAAGAGCTAGCATATAGAATATGGAGAATTAATTAATTCATATAGCTATTTCTATTAGCCATTAGAAAAACAAAATTAAGTTAAACTTCTCTCTTAAATGATTATAAACCTAAAAGAGAATACAAGTGCTATCACCTTGAAAAGTGGTAAAGAAATAGAGGCACCACATAAGACTCTTGTTATTGGCGATGACGAAGAATATAAAAAGGAACTTGAAGTGTCTCCAAAAGAAGTAGAAATAGGAAATCAGGTAAATTCTCAATCTCCTATAATTAAAATTTTTACTAATACTTTGCCTCCCTTTCCCAACTAGTTTGCTAAATTGAAGAAAGCGAAGTAAGATAAGGAGATTTTGGAAATACTAAAAAAGGTAGAGGTGAACATACCTCTAATTGATGTCATTAAACAAGTTCCAAGATATGCCAAATTTCTCAAGGAATTATGCATGTTTAAAAGGAAATTGAGAGGAGATGAGAAAGTGGGTGTGGGAGAAATGTTTCTATGGTTATTAAGATAAAACTTCCACCAAATTATAAGGATCCAGGTACATTTACAATTCCCTACAAAATAGGTGATACTAGATTTGAAAAAATAATGTTAGATCTAGGAGATTCAATTAATATCATGCCATAAAACATTTACACTTCATTGAATTTAGGTTCTTTGAAAGAAACTAGTTTCATAATTCAAGTGGCAGATAGATCTAATGCTTATCGTGGAAGGGTTATAGAGGATGTCTTAGTGCAGGCTAACGAATTAGTTTTCCCATCTGACTTTAATATATTGAACATAAAGGGAGAAACTTTATTAAATTCTACACCAATCCTTCTAGGTCGATCATTTTTGAAAAAATAAAAAAACAAAGATTGACGTAGATGTAGGAACATTGACTATGGATCTTGATGATGAAAAAGTTGGCTTAAAAATTTTTAAAGCAATAAGGTACCCTACTAATGTTCATTCTATTTTATCAATTGATGTCAGTGATTGCTTGTCTTAAGAAGTTTTTGATATAAAAAGTACAGATGAGTTAGAAATCATTTTTTACATGAGTTTAGAGGAAAATACTTTGAAAAATGTTATCTTATTCATTACAGATGAGATTAAAATAAATTTGTTAGCATTGCAATCACTGCAACCAATACAAAAAGGTATGAACTTCCAAATATTAAATTGTTAATATCTCATACAAAATCTCTAGCTTTAGTTGTACAAGTGCCTATAGTTGAACTGAAGCAATTACCAGAGCACTTGAAATATATATTTTTGGGAGAAGGAGAAACACTTCCAGTAATCATAGCAAGGAACCTAACTAAGCTTCAAAAAGAAAAGCTCATTTGAGTGCTTAAAGACCACATCACAGCTATAGGGTGGACCATAGTTGACATTAAGGGTATTAGCCCTTCAACATGCAGTCATCAAATTCTTGTAGAAGAAGGATCCAAACAATTAAGAGAATCACAAAGAAGATTGAATCCTCCAATAATGGAAGTGGTAAAGATGGAGATTCGGAATTTTCTTGATGTTGGTATTATCTATCCAATTTCTAATAGTAAATGGGTAAGTCCAGTCTAAGTGGTATCGAAGAATATTGGGATTACAGTGGTGAAAATGAGAATAATGATTTTTTCCCTACAAGAATTCAAAATGGATGGCAAGTATGCATTGATTACAAGAAGTTAAATGTTGTTACACGCAAGGATTATTTTCCACTCCTATTCATCGATCAAATGTTTGAACAACTTATTGCACTATCTCACTTTTATTTTCTTAACGGGCATGGACAACATGTGTCAAGTGCACTACAAAATTTACCTAACTCTACACATTAAAATTTGTAGTTACCGAATCCACAAGAAATATTTGGTTAATTTCTATAATGGAATTAATTGATGCAAGGACAATATAAAAAGTGGTTTTTAGAATTTTAGCAATTTAGAAAATAAAATAAAAAATATCAAAAACAAATTAAAACAAGCAATAAAAATGATTAAGTATCAAGTATGGGTAAGGTCCAATTCTAGAGTCAATCTCGGCCTAAACACAATCAAGTTTATTCCATCATCTTAATGTCTTTATACCTCTCTTCAGACTAGCGATCTGAGACTAATAGAACACCCTACTAATCCCAATTTTTCCTTATGTTGTGTATAATTAATAAACGATTGTTAATTAAACCTAACTATCGAATAACCTAGGATACGATCTCTAGATTCAATTTGGTAGTAGTATTATGAAGTGAAAAATGAACAATATAGGCAGTAACCTCACATGTTGGGGTTATCTAACCTAAGTTATATTGTTCCTAACGATTCACAATCATTAGATGCTACTAACAAAAATCAATGTAACAATTACATATTACATTCAAGATTTTAGCAACAAATTTGAAATAGAGCAATCAAAATAATGTATTAAGATTATCTATCCAAAACTTAACTCAATCAACATAAACATCCCAACAATTCAAAAAGAGATTACATTGTTAAAAGAGTGAAATAGCTTAACCGTAACTTGGCTTTGGTATCCCCATTGAATCTGCTTCAGGAAGTTAGCTTTCCATCCTTATCTTCAAACTCTCACTATCGGCCATCCTCTCCATCACCACTATCGATGTTGAAGAATGAAGAAAAATCGAAGAGAAAAATGAGAGAAAATTGTTAGCTAGGTTATGTCTCAAATGTTCTCTTTTCTATCATCACCCTCTTTCCTTATGTAGTAATCTTTTAGGTTTAAACAAAGTGTTGTTTAAATAAGCAAACAAAACCTGGTCTTCTCACACCTGTGAGTGGCCTCTCACAAGTGTGAGAAGGCCTCAAAGGTGTGACTTAACACTAATGACTTACTTCTTACGACTAAGAGAAGCTTCTCATAGCCGTGAGAAGTATGATGCCTAGGTGACAAAAAGTTAGCTAGTTGGCAACATGAGAAGCATGGGAGAATGCAGCTAGCATCACCAAAGAATGCATGGGAGTTGTCACATGAGAGCATGGTAGCTAGCTGGAAGCATGAGAATATGCATGGGAGGGCTATTAAGAAGAATGCATAGACATTGGTGTGAGAAGAACCATGAGAATCAATTGTCACCTTGCATCATCCTCAGTCTTGGGTTTGTGGAATGACAGCCTTGCATGGGCGTGAGGAATAACTCATGCCTATGCATCTTGTTGCACATCCATGACATACACGCTCATGACTGTGCAACTTTTCCAGCATGGCCATGAGATATGTTAATGGTTCATTCTTCATTTCTTTTCACTTTATTGTCTTCTTCTTGCTCTAATCTTTTTCTTCTTAGTATTTCTGACATATGTCTCATCTTTATTGGCATTTAATTGTCTTCTCTTGCTTTAATCCTCTTCTTCTTTATGCTTCATGAATCAATAGAATATGGAAATTGAGAAGATGGCTTCAATGGACATGCTTTCGGGTCACTTTACTTGACTTCAATGGCTTCAATGGAAATTGAGAAGATGGCTTCTTCACTTCTGAAATGTACCTAAGATCAAATATGAGCTAAAGTGAGTATCCTAAGCATTTCTAAGGAATTAATCACTAAGTGTTATATATCAAATGAATCAACATTTAAACACATATTAGGTATTCAAGTTATAACAAAATTGTGATCGCTTTAGAGGATCTAGAGAAAACAACCTTCACATGCCCATTTGGTACATTTGCCTATGGTAGAAATTCGTTTGGACTTTGCAATGCCCCATCCACCTTTCAAAGATACATGGTAAATATTTTCTACAAGTATGTTGAGCACATTATTGAGGTTTTTATGGATGATTTTACTTTCTATAGGGAATCATTTGATTCTTGTTTAGATAATTTGAATTGGATACTTGAACGATGCATCCAAACTAATCTTGTTCTAAATTCTAAAAACTTGTAATTTTATGGTTGAACAAGGAATAGTTTTGGGACATGTAATCTCATATAGAGGGACTGAGATCAATAAAATAAAGGTAGAAATTGTGTGAAACTTAACCTATCATATAAATGTGCAGGAGTTTTGTTCTTTTCTTAGTCATGTAAGTTTTTATCACAGGTTTATCAAAGACTTCAATAAGATCTCAACAAATCTCTATTGTTTATTACAAAAGAACAACCCTTTGAATTTGGTTAGGGATACAAAGAAGCATTTGAAAAGCTGAAAGAACTTTTAACTTCAACACCAATCATTCAACCACCTAATTGGAGTCGACTATTTGAGATTATGTATGATGCTAGCAATTTTGTTGTGGGTGCTGTCTTTGGTCAAAAATGTGGTAAGATGACTCATATCATTTACTGCGCTTCGAGAACTCTCAGTCCAACATAATGCAACTACTTTACCATAGAAAAGGAACTTTTAGCTATTGTGTTTGCTTTAGATAAATTTAGACCTTATTTGTTTAGTTATAAAGTAATTATATATTCTGATCAGGCAGCATTAAGGTATCTTTTATCAAAGAAGGAAGCGAAGTTAAGGCTTATTACATGGATTATCCTAATCCAAGAGTTCGATTTGGAGATAAAAGATAAGAAAGGTGTATAAAACTCGAGTTGTGAAGGAAGAGGATTCAATACCATTGTAAGAGATATTTTCAGATGAGCAACTACTAACGCTTCAAGATAAGGTACCATTATATGTTGATATTGTGAACTATCTACTAAACCATGAGATACCTAATGATTTGAGTAAAGATAGATGGAATAGAATAGGGAGTGATCGAAAATATTATATTTAGAATGAACCTCAATTATAGAAGTATTATAATGATCAAGTAATTAGTAGATGTGTGTTTGAATATGAATGTGAATCTATTTTGAAATTTGTCTTTTGTATACTTGCAGTGCTCATTTTTGACCTAATAGAATTGCTAGGAAAATACTTGAATGAGGTTTTTATTAGCCAAATATCTATTGTGATTTCTATATGTTCTACAAAGTGTGTGAATAATGCCAAAAACAAGGCAATTTATCCCATAGAGATCAAATGCCTTTATCTTCAATCCTTGCATGTGAAATTTTTTATGAATGGGGCATCGATGTTATGAGTCCATTTCCTTCCTCTTTTGGTTTTGTTTACATCTTATTGGTTGTGGATTATATTTCTAAATAGGTGGAAGCTAAAGCCACCAAGAGTGATAATTCTAAAATTGTCGCAAAATTTGTCAAGTTTAATATTTTTGCTAGGCTTGGAACACTGCTGGCATTGATTAGCCACATGGGTACTCATTTTTGGCAATCATTTGGTGAGAAATCTTTTAAGGAAGTACCATGTCACTCACAAACCATGTCACTCACAAAGTGTCTACGACCTGCCATCCACTGACAAACAGGCAAGCAAAAGTGTCAAATAGAGAAATCAAGCCAATCCTTAAGAAAATGGTAAGACCAAATCCTAAAGATTGGAGCCAACAACTTGATGATTCTCTTTGGGCATATAGAACCTCATATAAGACATTGATTGGTATGTCTCCTACCAATTAATTTATGAGAAGCCATGTCATCTTCCAGTTGAAATTTAGCACAAAGCTTTTGGGTAATTAAACAATGCAATATGAAGATGAACGCAGTAAGTGAACAGAGAAAATTGCAACTGTGAGAATTGGAAGAACTTAGGTTTGATTCTTATGAGAATGCAAAAATTTACAAGGAAAGGGTGGAGCTATTTCACGATAAGATAATTGTTAGGAAGAATTTCGTTGTTAGGAAAAAATTTCTTCTCTACCATTCACGACCTAAGCTTTTCCCAGGTAAATTACGTTCCCATTGGATTGGACCTTTTTTTATATTAATGTGTTTTCACATGGTGCAGTTAAAATCGAAAGCTTACAGATGAACAAGAAATTCAAAGTCAATGATAATCGATTAAAACCCTTATATGAAGGATTCCAAGTAGAAAATGTGGAAGTGATAGGGTTAGAAAACCCTCATCATGAAAATTGAGCAACATGGAGTCAAGCCAACGAAGATAAACAAAGGCACTGCTTAGGAGGCAACCCAAAGGAAATTGATTTCATTTTATTTATATTTTTTACATTTACTATGTTCGTTAAATGCTCCAATTCTTCCATTTGAGGTTACATTGGGAATGATGTAAGTTTTCACTATAGGGTTGGGATTTTAGTTTTTATGTATGTTTTTTAGCTTAATTGTTGCACAAACAAACATTTTCTCTTTTCTATTGCTTTTGAGACTATATAGTCATAATTAAAGAGTTAATTGACTGGAAAAATCAATAGCAAATTAGCATGCACTTTTGTTCTTGTAATTGGTCAATATGCATTAATTTTAAAAGAGTAGTGACTAGTGGAAGACATAAGCCAATGAGGTTTTGAGCCTTTATAAACTGACACGTCCATATCGGCCTTATTGTCTTTTATTATGTGCGACCTTCATAACATGTATCTCCTGACTTTGCTTTAATTTTATATTCAAAACTACATTTTTATTATATGCATTGGCATGTAAATGATATAAGCATTCTTTTTTTTTACCTAAACTACATTTTTCAGATAGCC